>PVIA01001442.1:0-280160 GCA_004024845.1 Tonatia bakeri | reverse complement strand
TTTTTGGTAATTACTTCTGTATATTTAACTAACATAATTAGCATTATCTTTGGCTTCTGACTGTGAAACAGGACATACGTGTCGTAATATAAACTGCATGTATTTTTCTATCAGGCTGTACTTTCACATGGAATAAAGCCAGACGGTCAGACTGTCATGTTAGAATTCTAGTTTGGAACGTGAGGACTGCTCCTTCAGCATCTTCACCGCTTCCCACCGTGTACCTGTCTCCTCCCTCGTCCCGTCTCCCAGTGTAGTTACACCTAACACTTGTTAGATCAGTTCTGAGCATTTACATTGTAATGACTGTGGAATGCTGTTCACAGCTGAGCCACATAGTATTCTATGAATATTTTTCCTCTCTTCTATAACTGTTATTTTCCCTGGAGGTAATTCTTGTCCTGATTTGTTTACTTGCTAAGTATTTGGTAGGATTATTATAAATTCAACCCAAAGAATCTCTAATTGTGAATCTCCTCTCAGTACAGGAAAACACGTGAGACATTCTGTCCACTTCGCCTCGGAGAAATCCCTGAAGATTCCCTGACCACAGGGCCTGGCTTGGTTTTCCTTTGGGCCCAGGCACAGCTGTGGTCTCGGGGTGTCCCTGTGCTGTCATCCAGAGCTCCTGTCACTTCCTTGTGCTGTTGGGTCCACCATCGCCAGAATCTCCTCTCTGCATCATGCCGCAGTTTCCTTGACCTCACGTGTCGGAGAATGCCCAATTCTCCCCTTACCCGTAAGTGAGCGTTTGAGTCAGGAATTCTAGGTTGGCAACTGATTCACACAGAATCCTGGAGACGTGACTTTGTCTTGTCCTGGCTTGCAGAGTTGCTGTTGTGTGACTGGATGTCATCATGACTGAAACCTGGGTTATCTCTCAGGAAACTTGTTTTCTTTGCCCTTAGTTTTCTGAAATTTCACGACAGTGTGCCGGGATGTGAGCCTGGTTTCATCCATGATCCGGGGCACTCTTTGGTTCTCTTAGAAATGTTTTTCCATTCTGATAAGTGTTATGGAATGATTTCTTATGGTTACTTTGTACTGTCATCTTAGCTAAGCTGGAACTACATCTCCCAGAATTCCCTTCTCTGGGCTAACAGGCTAGTGTTGGCCGCCAAGAACGTTTTGTACAGTTTTGTACAAGATCGGGAAGGTGGGAATGAAGCAGCAGCCATGTTTGTATGCGCTGAAGGTCGGTATCCTGTGCCAGGTACTGAGGCATTTGCTAGCTCACCTGGTTGGTTTGCAGCAGCACCTGCCCTTGCAGCTCTGTTACTTCCCACCAGGTCTGCTCCTTCCCCTCTCCAGCTTCCGTGGCCAGGGTGTGGTGGAGGGCTGTGGTGGTGCAGGGGGCTAGATTCTCCTGCGGGTCGTCACTGGCATTTAGGTTGGATGTAGGGAGAGAAAGACTGCGGTCCTAATTTGCCTTCTCAGCTTCCACCTTGTTTGCTCTAATCCACACCCAGCTGTGCTTCCCGGCCGCCTGTCAGCAGAGACTCGAGGCCGGCTCGCGTGGCCAGGGCAGCCGTGTGCATGGACCGCTCTGCCAGCTCCAGGGGGTGCGCGCCTAGCCGGCCCCTGTGACTACTGCCTTATGCTGTGCTACGTGAGTGGTTCTGGTTCATTTCCTTAGCGATGTATTCTCCTTCCCTTTCTCCATTCTTTCCTTCTGGAAACCCTGTTCCCTGACGATGGACCTCCTGGACTGGTCCTCCACTTGTACCATTTCTCTCTTCTTTTCTGCCTCTTTGTCCTTTTGTTCTACTTTCTAGGAGAGTTCCTCAGTTTTATCTTTCAATAATTCTATTGAGTTTTTAACTTATGCTATCTATTTGTAATTTCTAGGAGTTCTTTTTTATTCTCCAAGTATTCTTTTTTTTTGTAGTATATTGTGGTTTTTTTCCCCCATGGATGCAAAAATCTCTGGAAATAGTAATGAGTTTTAAAAGAGATCTCTTCTTCATGCACTATTTCTGCTTCCTCCAAAATACTTCATTGTCATTGTTTTGGTCTCTGCTTTTCATCTGGCTTTTCTCGAGTGTCTGAATGACCCTTGCTTGTTCATGTTTTAAGATGAGGTACCTATGGGAAGCTCTGAGTGTGGGGGGGCTTGTTCACTGTGATTTTTACTGTATATTGATCTGGCTGGCCCCTTCATTGAGAAACTCCTAATTTTAGTATTCTGTATCTTTCCTAATGGGTTAGTCAAATACCCCAGAGAAGGGGTTTCAAATCCCCTGCCAAAAGAGTATGGCTGGCTGCCAGCATTCTGGGAACCAAGGTAGGAAACAGGGCTGGGGATCTCAGCATTCAGTCTGCTGGCGTTACTTGATTCCTGTTTTGCTGAGGTACCCTCACCCTTGCTGGGGTGAGAAAGAGGGGATTATATGGCTGACTGGAGTGGGTATCCACTCATTCTTAAACCGACTTTTAACCAGACCCCCGTTTTTAGCTGCACCCTACCCTTGCTTCAGGAAGCAGCTAGCGCTCCCCATTCCAAGTCCTCAGAGGACGTCTGAGCTGAAGCCTGGCTGCTCCGTGGCTCACTTCACAGCTGACTCAGGATTCAGCTCCCTCAGGGCTGCAAAGTCCAGTAATGGTTCATCCTCCAAAGTTTTCTTGGTGTGAGTTCAACGTCTGCTTTATTGACCTTGTAGGTTTATTAATTTTGTTTCATTCACGGCTTTATTAATATATTTAATAAATATTTATGAGCCCATGCTATGTGCCATTGTTTGGCTTCTTAAAAGGTCAATTTACGCCCTGGCTGCTGTGGCTCAGTTGGTCGGAGTGTCGTCCTGTAACCAAAAGGTTGCGGGTTTGATTCCTGGTTGGGGCACATACTGAGGTTGTAGATTTGATTCCCGGTCTGGGTGCATATGGGAGGCAACCAATTGATGTCTCTCTTTCTCATCAATGTTTCTGTTTCTCCCTTCCCCTCTCTCTCTTCCTCAAAAAGCAATGAAAAAATATCCTCGGCGGTGAAGATTTAAAAAAAAATCGGTTTACTCTTATAATGAAGTTTTGGATAGGAACAAACACATTTATGTATATTCAATCCTCCATCTTTACCTGGAAGTCAAAAATCAATCTCTCTCTGTCTCTTTCTCATCAGCTAAAAAGGAATAATAAAAAGGTAAAGGGATTGAGAAGTACAGATAGGTAGTTACAAAATAGTCATGGGAAACAAGCAAGCAAAATATAACCAAAGACACTGAAATTGAGAACAGGCTGACAGTGACCAGAGGGGAGAGGGGAGGGGATTATAAGGGGAAAAGATGAAGGGTTTGAAGGAACAATTATAAAGGACACATGGACAATAACAAGGAGGGGTGGAACAGGGGAGGGAGGTGGGGAGAGCTGGGGTGGTGAGGAGGGGTGGAGGGAAAAGGGAGAAAACTGTACTTGAACAACAATAAAAAAAATAGTCATGGGGATGTAAAGTACAGCATAGGAAATATAGTCAATAATATTGAAATAACTATCTATGGTGCTGGGTTAGTACTGCAAATATCAGGAGGATACTTTGTAAAGTATATGTCAAACCACTGTGCTGTATACCGGAAACAAATACAAAATAATATTGAATGTAAATGGTAATTGCAAATAAAATGAAATAAATTTTTAAAAAGGAATAAAAGTATTTACCCGTGGGGTTGGGAAAGAATCGAGCTAATACACGTAAAGTACCTAGCTCACAGTACCGAGTACATACGTGCCCAATGAATTGTTAGCACTCTGGTGATTATTTTACTTTTCACTGTTCTGAGGGAGACCCAAACTGGGTGGGTGGTTAAGAATCATATAGAAATTTTGTTTCATTGAGGAAGTTACATTCAAGTACATGCTACACACTGTGGATCATGTTGCAAATTTTAAGTTTTTGGCTGCCCTCTCACCAGGCCGCTAGAAGGGCGCCCAAAGGACACAGTCTCAGCCTAAGGAGAGCCCCCGTGCAACCTGGGTGGGGTCTCTGCCAGGAAAGGAATCCTGTGTAGGGGTCCAAAGTCAGACCGACAGCGCTCTAATATTTTCACGTGGCATTTGAAATTTGTTTAACAAGTGACACTTTACAGCCACACTTACCCTCAGGTGGGCAGAGCTTGTGGTGCTATTCCACTTTACAGTTTAGGAAGCTGGGGCACCAGGAAGTCATGGGCCTCATCTACTTACATGTACCCAATAAGCAACAAGCCAAGATTGGAACACAGGGTTGTTCCTTTTTTTCTCTCCAGTTCTACTTAATGAGAAGAACCCAAGAGTCTGGAACTTCCATTGCGTATCATAATGAAGGCTAGGAAATAAATGGTTTCTGTAGGTCGGGAGTTCAGGGAGGTTTTGGCTGGGCAGTACGTATGTGGTTCTCCTGTGCAACTGCAGTCACGTGTCAGCTAGGACTGCAAGCATCTGAAGCTTTGACTGCAGCTGCAGGAGCCAACACCGCTGACTCACTTGCCTGACAAGTTAGCCCTGGCTGCAGGCTTAGGGTGGACATGGGGCTCTTGTATCAGCTACCTAATGCTGCATAACAAATTTACCCTAAATTTAGAGACTTAAAATCCCTCATCTTGGTGTTTTATTTTCTTTATAAAAGTTAAAAATAGGAAGGGGCATAGAGTAGTTTGATTGCAAGATAAAACCTTTCTAGGAAACAGTCTCCGAGGGCCTAGACAACACCAAATTTTGGCAAGGATATGGAGCAACGGGAGCTCTCACTGATTGCTGGTGGGAATGCAAAATGAGACAGCCACTTTGAAAGGTAGTTTGACAGTTTCTTACAAAGCTGGATATACTCTTATCATATGGTTCAGTGATTGTGCTCCTTGATATTTATCCAAATAAGTTGAAAACTTATGTCTGTGCAAATACTTGCACAAGTGAGTATTTGTGGTATCTTTATCCATGATTGCCAAAACTTGGAAGCAACTGAGATGTCCTTCAGAGGTGAACAGACAGACAAACTGTGGTATAACCAGCCAGTGGAATACTCTTCTCTGATGAAAAGAAATTAGCTCTTCAAGCCATGAAAAGACATGGAGGAAATTTAAATGCCTATTACTCAGTGAAAGCAGCTAGTCTGAAAGACTACATACTCTATGGATCCAACTCTATGACACTGTGGGAAAGGCAAAAGTATAAAACAGTTCAAGATTAGTCAGTGGTTCCTGGGATTTTAGGGGGGTGGTGAGTAGGGTTAGGGTTGGGACACGGGATTTTTAGAGCAGTGAAACTATTCTGTGTGATATCGTAATAGTGGATGCATAACATTTTACATTTGCAAAACCCACAGAATGTACAACACAAAGAGTGAACCCTAATGTAAGCTGTGGACTTCATTTAGTAATAATGTATCAATATTGGTTAATCGATTGTAACAAATGTACCATACCAATAATGCATGTTAATAATGGGGGAATAATGCAGGAGAGAGGGGATAGGGTATATGGAAATTCTCCGTACTTTCTGGTCAGTTTTTTTATAAGCCTAAAACTGCTCTGAGAAAGTCTGTTAAGAAGGGTCGGAACCCGAGTGGATGGGAAACAGCCCCGATGCCCCTGAGGGCTTGGTGCTGCATGTTCTCTGAACAAATGGATCTCAAGGTAAAGTGCTTTAAGGATAATGATGTAGTTGGAATAATATCTGCACCGTCCTGAATGAGGACCCAGTTTGGGTGACTTGGAGATTGTTTGGAGACCTATATTTTTAATACATTTGAGTCAGAGGAAAGAAGAGAAGCTATTCATGTTCATAAGTTTTCTGTCCTGTTCTTTCTCTCTTTTATTATCATTATAATATTTTGCTTCAGAGTCTGTGCCTTGGAGCCCCAGAGACCCAAAGGAGACCGGAAACCTGTTCTAAAAAGACAGAGTGAGTCACCTCGGTGAATAGGGATCTTCACAGAGGGGCATTGTTCAGCAGAGCCAGTGCTGATAGCCCCAGCCCCCACCCCACCTTGGTGACTCACACCCTCACCTTCAGCTTGGAAGAGCAGCCGAGGGTGCCAAGCCCACAGAGGTTCCTGCGGGGCAGACAACACCTCCAGTAACCCAACTGGCCGCTGACAGTCGGTACTGCCCCACGTAAACCTCAGGGAAGAACTTCGTCTGGCAGTGGCAACAGGACCCATGGACCAGGCAGATCTAAACCCCACCCCGCTAGATACCCATGGCCCTCAGTGGTTTATGAATCTCTTGTAGAATGCTTCCATTCACAAAATTTTGTTCTTACTTGCTGAACACTTTCTTTTCATGAGACACACTGTGTGCCTATATATTAAGTGCTGTGCTAGACATTGGGGTGCAAGGATTAATAAGGGATATTATGAATGGTCGCCCAGAGCTTACACTTTTCCGAGCTGTTTACATACAGGTAAATGGAGTCCCAGAGCTAACATGGGGAGGGAGTAGGGCTCAATGCCAAGATGGTGGGTGTTTTCTGGTTGTGCCTGCAACATCCCTCTCACTTACAGCCCCCCTGACAGTTCTCTGGGCCAGCCCTGCCTGCCCAGGCTGGGTGTGGTTGGACTTGGCCCCCAGCCTCATCTCCCAGGGCTGGATCCTGACTCCTGACTCAGTCAATGCATCCTGTACTGTGACCATGGTCGTTGTCTGGAGACAAGCATGTGTCCCCAGTTCAAGCTGAAGCAGAGATGGGATCTCCACCAGTGTAGGAGCCACTAGAAAAGCCCTGGTCCTCTTTCTGGAATGGGAGGTGCAAAGGCATATAATGCGACCCCGTGGAGACCAGGTGGCTGCCCTGGGAGGTTGAAGCTGACAGTGTGGGGGCAGGGCAGAGAGACAGGGCAGAGAGACAGGAAGAAATGGAGTCCTTTATGATATCACTTGAAATACTAGGTCAAACCTCACCTGAAGGCAAATACCTTATGAATTTTTTAGCTTCAGCAGCCCATAAATTCTCTGTATTGTTTGAGCTGGGTTTTCTCATCCTTTGTAACTGGATGTGTCCTAACTTGTGGTGAAGAAGAAATATAGGGAACAGGATAAGTGATGGGCAATATTCCCTATGTCTCCGAGAAGCACAAAGAAGCAGACTGCACATAGGTAGCCAAGAAGTCAGGGAAAACCAGCATGTGAAAGTGATAGAGCTTTCTGAGGCTCCCCAGCATCTGAATCCCCTCCCGTGCTTGGCGATCCCCCACTGTAAGAATGCTGATGAAAGGAGCTGTCTCCCCCTCCAGAAGCCCACCCCACCACCTGGAGGTTAGGGTAGAGTCAAGTGACTGATGCTCAGCCACCCACGTGCTCCCACTGGGGCTCGGAATCTGGGCGGGCGATGCAGAGATGTAGGAAAAGCAGATTCATCCCTGGCAGCAGCACCTACACCCAGGTTCTAACTGCAGCAAAGCTGACACTGGTGTCCAGTGGTGCAGCGACAGCCTTGGTGTCCTGGCCTCATGGGCACCAGGACTCCCTTGACTGTTGCTTGTTCTCCAAGCTTAATTGTTTTACCTTCCTGGTAACTTTGTGAGCTAACAGGTAACCTTTAAATAAATCCCTTTTCTGCCCAATCAAAATTGCTTTCTGGTGTTTGCAGAGGAGGACCCTAACTGACTAGCCAACGTGGGGGCCAGGACTACTAGGAAAAGAAGGACTGGTCAGAACTGGCGAGGAGAGAAGCCTGCTAAGGTCTCCTGGAGAGAGGCAGCTCCCCTGTAAGGGATGTGGGGACAGACATACCAGGAGTGAATCAAGTTTTGTCATTTCCTGCATTAGTGACTGTGCACAAGCGACCCACCCTCCCTGGGCCTCAGTGTCTCATCTGCAGGAGGGACGTGATGGGGGACCTGCCTTATAGCACTGTTGGGATGACTAAGTGAGTTCTCAGTCCGGATTCTGGCACAGCCGTGGTCTTCAGGGACTGGTAGCTGTTGTAATCACCTGTAGCTTGAGAGGTGACCTTACTCACCGGGGCTCTACTCGTCTTCCCTCTTCACTTTTCATTCAGAGCAGAAGGAGAGAAAATATTCTTGATGTATAGCGGGAGAAGTTTAAGTTGGGTCCAGGCAGCTGTTGCTGGTAAATGTGTAATATCCCGCCCTCCAGGGAGATAAAAGCACTGATTTGTAGCATTTACCGATTTCCACGGTGTAAGTGGTATAAATACTCCCTCTGTGGCTGATTTCGAGCATCCCACATGATGTTGCTAAACATGGAGGTGGGAGGAGGTGTGCTCAATCAGCTGTTCTGAGCCAGCACCCGCGCACACCACTGGCCCAGGGAAGGGTAGTTTGAAAGAGCTGGGGAGTGGGAGGAAATAGATGGTTCGTAAGCTCTAGAGGGCAGATTGCTGAAAGAAATTCCTTAGGTACTGTTGACAGGACGGGGGATGGACCTGCATTATGCTTTGGCTTAACACTTGAGAGTAGTCTTTAAATGACACCCTTTAACAGCGGGCACTTACAGCCAGTCCCCTTCTGCAGAGCCTGTCTGTTTCTCCTGCAGCCGTCCACCCTTCCTTTCCACGTTCACCATGGCCAGTTGGGCCCCCAGGCTCAGCCTGTCAACTCGGAAGCATTACTCCTTCCTTCTGTACTAGAATGGACCAGGTGTGACATCCCCAAGGCAGCTCTTAGAACATCATCCCCCCCAAGGTGTAGCATCCAAGTGTGCTGTCACTTCCACTGTAAATGCTGCTGCCCGGCTCTCCCAGCCTTTGTACCCCGAACCCCACTTGGTCCGTAAGCGACCTGCATGTGACTCTCAGATGTTCTGCTCAGGAGCTGTAGGGAAAATGACAGGACAGTCTCGAGCCTTAACTTCCTTACCTGGAAAGTGGTGATAATAAAAGAACTTTCTTCAGGGTACTTTGAAGATTAAATAAAATAATTCCAGAGAAGGCTTCATACAGCTCCTGGCCCATTGCTGATGCTGAGCTAAGTGTTGGCTCCATGACGACACGGGTGGCGGATGCTTCTCAGGGTCAGCGGGGGCCACGGGAGGATGGCCTTCCTCCCACCTGGGATTCTACCTGCTTTCCTTTGCTGTCGCAAAGCCACTTTTGTGTCAGCTTGGCTCTGTTTTTTCTGATGCACTTTTTCTCTGCACTCATGAGCTCCTTTCTCTCTGAGCTTTGGCGGGGATTACACCACCCTGGAACATTTAATTCGATACTGTCTCTCACTGTTCTCTGTTGATGTCAACCATGTTTTCCTGGCTCCTCTCTCAGCAGCTTGCAGGGAGTGGCCGCTCCCTTTCGTTTTCTCCCCTGAAGGGTCTTGGATCAGCGACCACAGAGCAGCAGCCAAAGTGGCTGATGCTGTTAACAGGCCGGAACTGTGCCTGGCATTTTACCGGCACCATGTCATTCTATTTATTTTTTCATCCAGCCAACCAGGATTTGTTTGAGCACCAGCTATGTGCTAGATGCTGGGGCTGCGCAGCAAACCAGACAAGGGTCTCTATTTTCCAAGAGCTTGCAATGCAGTGAGGAGAGGTGGCCTTACCACACCGTCACCTAAACCAGTGTCCGATGAGGCTGAACACCACGTGCTGGGAAGGGAAAGAAGGGCAGGGACGGGAGAGTAAAACACGCCTGATCTGGATAGGGGCAGGAATTAAGGCCGAGACGAGTAAGTTAAAATTGGAAGGAGTTACTCGGGGACAGACTTTCCAGGGAGCTGGCACACTGGGTGCCATGTGGACCGGCTTGGAGTGTCGAGGCCCTGAGACAGAACTAGGCAGCTGGCGGGCCGCTCGGGAGGGCCAGAGCAGCCTGCGGGGATGGGCCGGTGGGCGGTCCAGGGCCTGCGGGTCTTCCTAGGCTGGATCGGGTATTTCGGTCTCTATCCACAGAGTGGGAAACATTTCATCCTCTCAGGTTTCTTACAAGGTAGCTGCAATCATCAACCCCATTTTATGTCAGAGGAAATGGGGGCCCAGAATATTAAGGAACTTACCCAGGTCCCGCAGCTAGTGAGCAGCACAGTCAGAATGCCAGTGTTGCCCACCCTGGCTGGGACCCCTCAGGCTGAGTGACGGATGGCGGCACTAACCATGGCAACAGCCACCAGCCCTATCCTTCCCACAGGCTTTTTGGTAAGGGCCCTCAGTTTGGGCCTCTTCTCTGGGGTGAGCCAGCCTGAGGCTCCCTGGGAAGCTCAGCCTGGGTCTGGGAGCGTGAAGATGTCAGCAGTTCTGGCCTCGTGGCTGGATGTTTAGCCTGCAAGGTGCTGGACCTTGCCAGTAGCCTTCATTCCCAGGCTCTGCGGAGCTGCAGAGAAATCTCTGCGCTTTGTTTTGTTTTCCTCAGTATGGGACCACGGCACCAAGAAAAGGAGGTGGCGGTATGGAACTTGAGGAGTTTAGCTGGACTGGTCTTGGCAGAGAAGCGAAGGCACAGAGGGGCCCAAGGAAGTCTCGTGGAGACAGGATGTGCTTGGGAATCTGTGAAACAGGCCATGTTTGTCTCTTCAAGCCTCCGAGTCCCCTCCAGTCTGAGACCTCTTTCCGCTCTCACTGGGAGATTTCTCACTGGGAGGTTTGGTCTGGAGCCCCTTCCTTGGGCCTCCACTGCCCCTCCCAGAACATTAAAACTTACTTAAGATGTTAATAGGTGATAATGACACCTCCCTGGGCTTGGGTAGTTAAGGGTGGGAATTTAGGGCACCAAATGGAGGCGGCCTTTTGGCCCCTTCAAGTCATCCCATCACCCCAGGGAGATAACTCCTTTTATTTCCAGAGTCTTCTGTAGTAGGGAGGTTTCTTTTCATCCCTCCTTGTTAAAACCCTCTTGTTTTGTGGAGAGGAAGGAGCTTACAGCTCGGTGAGGCAGAGGGGCCATCAGACCAGTGAGAGGTGGGAAGAAAAGGAGGCAATCAAGCCTCTTGTCGACTTCCTGCCAAGGAAGGCCCCTTTGTTCGCCCTGAGCCTAGCCTTTTCGACATGACCAGAGGCCCTTGGGTCAGGAGGCTTGCCCCCTTTATGGCCTTCTAATGGACCTTCCTTCCTGCCACTTGACCAAATGCCCCTGCCTGCCGGGGAGAGGGCAGCCCCATAGCTGTCCTGTTGGTTTGCCCAGGGACCCCTCCCCGCAGCCTCCCCCCAGGAAGAAACTAGCACCTTGGGGCTGGAAGGGGAGGCTGTGCCTGCATTCCCACTGGGTCTTTTGACTGAAAGGACAAGAAGTTTCCCTGACTCCCCAGGCCTAAGAAGGTGCTCTCGAGCCTTTCCCTCTGTTGCTTGGTCATCTGTTCACATCCAGCTTCACCGGGGTGTGTGTTAAGTGTCGCCATCACTTTGTCTGAACAGGTTGGCCATGGTTCCCATAATGCAGAAATGGCGTCAACAGGTTGTAGGAGCCACTGGCCCCCCCCGACACATACCCCCCTAAACAGTGCTTTTACCCTGGCCCCCCACCTTCTTTGACTCCATTTACCCCGTACCATGCACCTTGAATCTTTCCCTCCATTTCTGTCCTCTGCGCCACACTCCAGCTGTGTGTCTATTTGGCTAATCTCTGACCTGTCTTCTGCTTTTCTAGTCTGCCCTGTGAATGGCTAGCAGTCATCTCCCTAATAACAATTACTGCCTATATTGAGTTCTTAATAATTATGGCAAACATTGGCAGTGTCTTGGGAATCCAGGAGTCTGCTAGAAACCTTCGGGGAACTGTCAGTGTTACCTCTCTGTTTTGCAGCTGAGGGAATGGGCAGGTTGTGCAATTCGCCCAGTCACACAGCTAATGAGTGGCAGCGCTTGGATTGAATGCGGGCAACCTAGATGCAGAGTCTGCACTTGTAACCATCAGTAACGTGGGTTTAAAAATACGCTTCCTAAGTGTTTAGTGTGAAGAAAGCACTAGGCTGGGCACTGAGGGCACTGAAACATGAGTAGGACAAAACCTGCTTCCTCCTGCAGTTCCTCCCTCAGGAAGCTGATGACAGATAGGAAGGGTGGTCTGGGAAGATGGGCAGGACGAGTCCAGGCTTGACCCGCTGCAGGGGAGGGCCGAGGACGTGCCGTGGAGAAGATACACACAGAGGGCCTTTCATGCAGAGGATGGAGAAGCCACGTCCGGTCTGGGAGACGCAGGAAGTCAGGAAGAATTCCAGGGAGGCGGCTGGGTGGGACATGGTTTGGAAGGACAGATAGGGTTTGTGGCAGAGTCCTGGGGGTGACAAAAGACCAGATTGGAGCAAAGAGGGTGGGTCTTATACCTAAAACTGCAGGATGAGGGACGAGAGAAGCAGAGCTGAGGGAAAAAGTCCCTGACCACAAGACCTGCCCTCGAGAACAGGCCACAGTAGCTTCAGACAGTGGGCTCTGGGCCGGCTGGGTTCTAATCTCCAGCACCTACCAGCTCTGTAATCAGGACAAATAGCAGGACCCACGCCTGGCGTGCCAGTCTCCTCCTCTGCAGAGTGGGCACAATCCAGGGCCAGGGCCAGGGCGATGTGGGCGAGGCGGTGCCTCGAGTACCAAATATTAGGGGTGTCCCCCAAAACTGGATGACCAGATAAATAATAATTGAATGCAATATTTTTAGAGAGTCAAAGTCAATGTAAAAGAAATCCACGATGAACAGATATTAAGAATTTAAGTGAAGAAGGGCTGCACGGAGCCACATTAGAGCCTAAGGCAAAAGAGAAAAGCAGTAATATTGATCCTGCTTTTATTTTTATTATATAGTTTTACAAAATGTTTTGCAAATCACTTTAAATAATGTGCCCATTAAGCTGCATCTATCTGCATAAGAAAAATGTTGGATCAGAACTTTTTTTACTTTTTTATCCAATTTATTGGGGTAACATTGGTTAATTAAATTGCACAGGTTTCGGGTGTACGATTGTACAACACATCTGTATCCTGTATTGTGTGTTCACCACCCCAAGTCGGGACTCCTTCCATTGCCTTTCACCCCCCTTATGCCCTCTTCTGTCTCCTCCCATGCCCCTCTCCCTCTGTAATCACCACACTGTTGTCTGTGTGTCTTTGAGGGTGCTTCTTTTTTTTTCTTAATCCCTTCACCTTTTCCACCAGCCCCAAAACCCCCTCCCCTCTGACAGCTGTCAGCCTGCTCTCTATCTATGAGTCTGTTTCTATTTTGTTTGTTAGTTTATTTTGTTCATTAGATTCCACATATGAGTGAAATCATATGGTGCTTCTCTTTCTATGACCTCTTTATTTCTTCTTTTTTTAAAGATTTTATTTATTTATATTTTTAGAGAGGGAAGGGAGGGGGAGAGAGAGAGAGAGAAACATCAATGTGTGGTTGCTGGGGGACATGGCCTGCAACCTAGGCATGTGCCCTGACTGGGAATCGAACCTGCAATGCCTGGTTCGCAGCCCGCGCTCAATCCACTGAGCTACACCAGCCAGGACTGACCTCTTTATTTCACTGAGCATAATGATCTCTAGGTCCCTCCATGCTATTGCAAAGGGTAAGGTTTCCTTCTTTTTTATGGCCAAGTTGTATTCCAGTGTGTGAATGTCCCAAAGCTTTCTTATCCAGTCACACTGGTCCTATTTTCAGTTAAGATACAGGCACTGGCTCACCCTGGTCCTGGCCCTGATAACACTAGACATCAGGTGGCTGCAGGGATCAGGTGAGCTAACACACGGTGAGCGTCTGGCACAGCATCTAGCAAGGGAGAGGGGTCTGAGGCCCGTGACCAGGTTGAGATGTGTTCAAACACCTGCTCTGCCACTTCCCATCTGTGAGACCCGAGCAAAGGCCTGTTTCCTCTTCTGTACATAGTGAGAGCATCTTGCTCAGCGGGTTGTCAGGTTGCCTAGGATGGAAGATGCAGAGTGCTTTCTCACAGTGCTGGCCTGTGCCGCTAACGAGTCATGCTTGCAGCAGTCCCGTGTTAGCCAGCAAGCACACCTGCACACGAGAGGTTTTCTGCTTGTCCTGGTGAATTACTTGGGGTGAGGGACTTAGCTTTATTCCATGGTTCCCATGCCTCATATTCCTCTGAGATGTCCACTCCCACAGCCGCTGTGAGGACTTGCAGAGGCCTGACTGCGCTCCCTGTAGCCCTGTCCACTCTGCCCCTTCTCTGAACAGGCTGGGATGGGTTTTGGGGTGATGGTGTTATCACTAGAATAAAAGGGGGCTTTACCCTGGCCATTCCTGGCTCTCACTTTCCTTTCCCCCTCTGTCCCCACTAACCTCTCCTGTGGAAACTGCCTCCAGGGGGCTGGCAGCCCACTTTGACTGCCTATGGTGCCTGCCTGTGTGGTGCATTTAAGTGGGCTCTTTGCTGGTGCTCAGACGGACCCACTGTTACTAAATGACCGTTGTCATTAAGTGATCCCTAGGACAATCCATCCTTGCCACTGTCCACAGTGGGAGTTGGGGCAGGGGGTGGGGGTGCAGAAGGCCTTAGAATGTTCCCTGGGAGACCCTCAAAGCCACTCATGTGTGACTCTCAAGGCTGGCTCAGAAATGTGGCCTGGAGCCTGGGCAGGAAAGTAACGTGGCACCTTCCTGCACTATACCAATTCCCAAAGGTAGGCCAGCCCGGGCCAGGACTGGGCTCTATTTCTCGCCGGTCTCTGAGTGAGCAAGTCACCGAATGTCTCCAGCCTCAGCTTCCTCATCTGCAAATGTGGGCTGATCTCAGTGGCTTGCTGTGAGGATTGAATGGGAAATCGATGCTTATAGGTATCTATGTTAGTTATTTATATCAACCCATTCCATTAGGACATGCATTAGTTCGTCTACTCACGCATACAGGCATGTGCTATGCGCAAGGTAACATTCTAGGTTGTGTGAGGAGATACAAAGACCCCACACCTAACCAGTGTTCAAGTGGAGGGGGAAGGAAATACAAGGTGGGCACTCAGTAAGTATTTATTGAATGAATCAAAGGAAGAAAATCAGGCAGACATTAACATTTAGGAGGTATTCCCACAGGACAATCAAGAAAGTCTTTATGGAAGAGGCTGAATTTAAGCTATTAATAGGTCAACATAGTTACTAAAAGATCTTTTTCAGCAGGCACCGGAGATACGGTGATAAGTATGACAGGTACTGCCAATCCCTTCAAGCAGTTTGCACGTTAACAGGGAGGGCAGATAATGGCATAAGCTTAGGAATAATTAACTAATCACCGTGAGTGTGATCTGTGCTTAGCAGACGGGGCTAGGGGGCCGTCAGCTGCTGGGAGACAGGAACTGTGCCCTGGATTTTTCTTTTCTGCTGTACCTGTGAGCTAGACCCGAAGGACAACAGGTTTTGAAATTTATAGATAAATTTTAAACTCTGTGTCATTTGTTAAATAAGTGTTACCTACAAGTGATGGGTGATTCCGTGTCGCTTCAGGTAGGTCTGGCCACAGCCGAGCACATGTGAATGATTACTAAGTGGGGCCACGCCGTCCTCGCCGAGCAGTACTTGGAGATTGTTCCGGGATGGTGTGTGACTTTGAGGGCTGCCCAGTTCTCTGCTTGTGTTTCTCTCACAGTGTGTTCATGCGATATCCTATTGGTAGACACATAGTTGTTCTTCTTCAATGAATAGACTTTATTTTTTAAAACAGTTTTAGGTTTACAGGAAAATGAGCAGAAAGTACAGAGTCCCTATATTACCCCTTCCTGCCCAGTTTCCCCTATTATTAACATCTTGCATTAGTGTAATACATTTGTTACAATTGATGAGCCAATATTGATACATTATTATTAACAATTCCATAGTTTACATTAGGGTTCACTGTCTTGTCTTGTACATTCCATAGATTTTGACAGGTTAGTATGATGACATTTATCCATTATTATAGTAGCACATAGAGTAGTTTCATGGATCTACAAGTCCTCTGTGTTCTGCCTCTTCATTCCTCCCTTGCTCCGTAGTTTTTCCTAACCGAAGTTACTTGTAGTTCAGCTTTTGGAACCGTTATAACTTACTTGCAATCCTCCTTTATCGCCTTACCTCCTGCCCCCCGTACTCCGGCCACACCATACCACTCCTGCTTCCTCAAACATTGCAGGCAGGCAGTGCCCACCTGGCCTGCACCTTCGGGCTGCTCCTCCTGCAGGGCATACTCACATGTCACCTTCTGTCGGAAGCCTTTTGAAGTCCAGTACACTCCCCAGAGAAGTCCAGTACACTCCCCAGCACAGTTATGGGCCCCTTTCCTTGTATGGTTTGTATGCTCATTTAATTATCCAGGCAACAGATATTAAGGCAGCACCTTCTCCATGCCAAGCAGCATGCTGGTGCTAAGGGTCTGGCGGGGACACATGGCCATGAAGCCCAGCTCTCGGGTGGTTGAAAGTTCCTTGAAGAAGATACAGCAGTCTCATGCAGTGAAAGATGCCAGCATCGTCAGGGAAGGGTTCTCAGAGGAGCTGGCATTGAAGAAGGGACCGGGGGGGACAGTATTCGAGGTGGAAGAAATAGCAAGTGCAAAGTCACATGGCATGTCACGCAAACCTGGAGGGACACTTATTGTGCCATGGCTATCTCTCCTTCTCTGTGGGAGTGAGCAAATCTCAGGCATAAGCTAACCTGTGTATGCTTGGGACAGCCAGAGTCAGGGGCTCAGGAGAATGGTGGGACTGGCCAGGCCTATCTCTGGGCCTCTGTCATACACAGGGGGGTCTAGGCCTCTTGGCATATAGTGTCCACCTCATGCCCCCCATGGGCACTGGCTGCTTTGTTTGCTGAAGCATTTGAGCTCCTGATACCAAACCCCAATTACCTGAGAGGAGGCTATTGCCTCTTTGAAGAGTTCAAAAGGCCCAGACTTTTTATAAATAGCTCGAATCCTTTCACCAGCCCTTAAGGCGAGGATTTATGGCCCACTTCCCCAGAGGCAGATAGACCAACAGACAGGTTACTTCCCTTGGAGTCCAGGTTGCTACAATTGTGGGATGTTCCCACTGTTTTGCATTTTATGACCTCCTGGCTGGCTAATCCTGAAGGGGGTTACTCAGGAAGGAGGTGGATTGTGCGGGGCTGCAGCTGCCTGCGGAAGCCAGAGGCCAGGCCAGACTCAGGAAGGGGCTGGCGGGCGGTGGGAAGGTTCCCACCCAGCAAGACACCCGGAGTGGAGGCCTCAGCATCATTGGTCTGCTGTGGAGTCTGCTGCGGAGGGATAGACAAGATGCAAAAACACCCTTGGTTCATAATCTCATGGTCTAGTGGGGTGATGTGGCAAAGTTAAGAGGGAACTTTTCAGATGAAAATGTCACTCTTTCATTTTTAGAGCACATGCATATTCTGTTGCCCTTAATTCTCACAGAACCCCAGTGAATTAGTTCTTGTGACATAGGAGGAAACTGAGGCAGAGACAAGCCCAGATTGCATAGCCAAGAGGTGACAGGTTCAGATTTTGATCTTGGCTTCAAATACTGGGTTGATGCTCAGAAGCACCAAGAATGACTGGAGGTCAGGAAAGGGAGTGGCCTTTGGGATGGGCAGGTCAGCTTTCAAAAGACCAGAAGAAGGGGAAGGGCTGTCTAGGAGGGGACCCAGCAGAAAAGGCAAAGCCTGCCATGGGACAGTAACACAGGGCTGAACCATGGTTTGGGCAGGCATAAGCCTCCTGATATTTCTCTGCAGTCTCTTCCGTTGACCCCTAGCCTCTCCTTCCCCACCACCTTTTCTCCAGTTCCTGACCTCTCACCGAGAAGGGCAGGGCAATGGTCAGGAACATGGGCTGTGAGTTCAAACCCCTCTGATTGGCCATGAGACTCTGGGCAGGTGGCGCAACCTCTCTGATCCCCCCTTTCCCCATCTCCGACAGGACCTGGGTCACAGTGGGACTGGGGCGAGCACAGGGCTCAACAGTAGTAGCGGATGCTATGTTCTTTCTGTGATTGTCGCTCCCCATCGGTGCTCCTCTTTCTCGAGTACAGCTCCTAACTTGCTATTTGCCTGCTCAGAAATCCAGGACTGAACGTGGGACTTTGGCACACAAGGTTCCCTAAGGTCTGGTCCTGAACTCCTGTGCAGCCAGCCCATCTTCAGAAGAGTCTGAGATCCTCAGAGGACGGGGACGTGCCGTGTCCCACTCTGACAGAGTGGGAAGAACACCAGCTTGGGGGTCGAGAGAGCCAGTGTTCAGATCCTGGCTCGGAAGGGAGTGGTCCCTGTGTGAGGGACACCTGGCCTCCGAGTCCCAGCAGCCTTACCTATAAGGGGGCATCCTCTGCCGGCTCTTCTGAGGCCGGCACCGTGATGACACTCATGGGTGCTGCTTCAGTGCGTTTCCTTTTCTTCGCTTCAACAAATAGCATATTCATCTCACATATTTAAAAGGGGTTCTGCTAAAAACTCATAATCAAGGGGCTCCCAGCAGAGCTTACACAACGAGGGGCTTGCACTCAGCTTTCCCACCATGCCTGTGTTGCATCTCCCACCCGGGTGACCAGGCTTCTGGAGGGGGGTGTCCACATCTATGTCACTCACTTTGGATCCTGGGCTGGCAAACAGTCAGTCAGTGCTCAATACAGTTAATTGGATGAGTTAATTATTGACGAGAAGCCTTGAACACTGTGGTCGCTGTCCAGGAGACCTGCTTACAACACGAGCCAGGAATCTCAGAGTCCCCTGAAAGTCAACTCATGCTCTTGAGTGTGATGGTGACTTAGAATCAGCAGCTAAGTCACAGCCATGGGGCCTGGGCAGCAACGATGGCATGCTTGCCATCAGGAAGGGGATCCCTCTGTGAGCAGCTGTCCTCAGCCCCTCCGGGCCTCTGGCTGAGGGGCCCCTCTCCCTCTGTGGAAGTGAATTAAGGTGTTGCCGTGTGCCTACCACGTCCTCTGTCCCTGGCATTTTACAACCATCGTCCCTCTTAATCCCAATAACAGTGTGAAGTGAGATTTATGTTCCTCATTTTACAAATGAGGAAAATGAGGCAAAGAAAAAACTGGGTGGTGGAGCTGACATTGAACCCAGGGCCAGCCCCAAACCCGTGCTCATCAGACTACCCCAAACTTCCGATCCAGGCCAGGTTAGCCAACTGGGCCTTCAGACTGTACACCTGTCATTCTTTCTTCCGCACACATTTCCCAGGCTAGCAGGACCACTCCTGAAAGACCAGATGTACTCACCGGAGTTTGTTTCCAGCCTCGGACAAGCCCAAACTGCTCTGCGTGCTGGGTGCTGGCAGCCCTCAGCTGCACGCTTCCGACAGTCCCTGGAGGGGGTTAAAACTCAGGGCAAGTGGAAACCTCCCCCAATGTGGTGTTCAGAGGTGGAATTTTTTTTCTCTCTCTCCCCATTTTGAAACAGCAGGATCGGGGCTACAGTCTGGGCTGGGCCCCTTGGGGCCTGATGATTTCCTCCACAGGATCTGGTCGCAGAGGGAAGTGGAGATTCAAGGAAGCCCGTGGAGCTCCTGTCCCCTCCTGCCCCTCAGCCCTCACCCAGAGGTGGACAATGACAATGCTCCAGGTCCGCCCCCACCCCAAGCTGGGTGCTTGATTGCCAAAGTGATAGCATCTGGGCAGCAGGAAACAATCAGCTGCCATTGTGTTATCTGGGCTGGAGCCAGAGGCGGGTAAGGGACTCCAGGTGGGGGATCTGCAAGTTTATTAGCTCTCTTCTTCCCTTTTACACGCAAGTGTAACCTCCCTGAGCCCCGGGTTGGCTAAGCCAATAGTAAGGTCAAGTTGATTTGTTTCATTCCTTCCTTCCTTCTAGTTCGAATGCTGGCTTCACTACTTACTATTTGGGTGGCAATTTGCTTAAACTTTGAAAACTTCAGTTTCCTTATCTGTTACATGGCAAAAATCATAGCCTCTCATAGGCTTGTTGTAAGGCTTCGATGAGTGAATCCATTTTAAGTGTTTAGCAGCTGGCCCAGCACATAAAAAGGACATACTGAATGTAAGCTTTCACTATTATTTTTATTGACTTAGCAAAAAGTGATTGCCGACTTACTGTGAGCCATGCATTATGCTAGGTGTCAGCTATGGTCTGTACCTTTCAGTAACACCCAGGTAGCAGGAGGAGCTGGTGCAGTTACAGCACAGCCTGGTGAGTGACGTGAAAGATTGAAACATAATATTAGGAATTACTACTTGCCAGGCAGTCTTCAAAGGTCATTATTTATCTTATTTCATTTAATCTTCTCAACAGTCTCATGAGGCTGGTACTGTTATTTTCTCTGCTTTTTCAGATGCAGACACTCTTTAGAGGGGTGAAATAACCTGCCCAAGGCCACCTAACTGTTGGAGGTGGGACGGGAAGCCAGGCAGACTATATTGGGCAGCAGAGGGGTACCTGGCCAGCCTGGGGCAGGAGAAGCTACATAGTAGCAACAATGTCTGAGGTGACCTTGAAGGTCCAACAGGCAAAAAAAGCTGGGCAGTAGTGAGCAGGGACAAAGGGAGAGCATGTGGGGACACCTGTACTTAGGGCTCACCCTGCTGTGGAAGGCTGAGGGTTTGACCTGGTTTCCTTCGTCTTGAAGATAGGAGTCCCACTTGGTAGTGTGATAACAGTGAGGACTGAACAAAAGCATGTGCAGTGTGTCAGGAGCCTTTCACTTGCCAGGGTGCAGAGTGTGCAATACAGTCATTCATTCATTCATCCAACACATTTTTTAATTGTGTGTTTTTTAGACAGAAGGGGAAGGGAGGAGAAAGAGAGGGACAGAAACATCAATTGGTTGCCTCGCATACGCCCTCAACTGGGGACCTGGCTCACTACCTAGGCACGTGCCCAGACCAAGGATCAAACCAGTAGTCTTTTGGTTCACAGGCCAGCACTCAATCCACTGAGCCACGCCAGGCAGGGCTCAGCTAACAAATTCTTGTTAAGTACTTATGATGAGCCAGGCACCATGCTGGGCATTGGGAATATAGTGGTAAAAAAGACAATCTCCTTGACTTCATAGATCTTCCATTCTAGTGGGCAAAACAGACAATAAACAAGTAAACAAAAAATGTACATGTAACATAAAAGCAGGTGGTGGCCAAATATAAAACAGGCCGAGGGGAAGTCAGAGTGGGCCTTCCGAAGAGGGAACAATGAAGCCAAGACTTGAATGAATGAAGGAAGGAAACGAGCCGTGGAACTATTAGGGCAAAGAGCTGTCCAGACCAAGGGACCAGCAAATGCAAAGACATGCGTGCAGTGATGGAAGAACCTCAAGGAAGGCCACGTGGCAGGAAGGAAGTGAGTAAGAGGAAGGAGAAACGGAGGAGATGCAGCCGGCAATAGATCACATGGTGTCGTCTGGGCCACACTGGGGCCTTTATATATTGTTTTAAGTGAAATGAGAAGCCCCTGAGCAGAGGTCTGACTTCTGACTTTGTGCTAAGTCTTAGGTGTTATGGTCCATGCCTTCCAGCCTTGCACAATCTAGTGGGAAGAGATGACTCAAAAAACTAGTTCTGACACAGCATGGTTAGTGACTTGTCAGACGAACCATAATACTAGAAGTTACTCCATGCCAGTCGCTCTTACTTGATTTCATTTAATCTCCATAATAGTCTTATGAGACAACTACTGTTATTTTCCCTTGTTTAGCTGCAGAGACTGAAGTACAAGGGAGTGAAATAACCTGCCCAAGGCTATTCTCAGTCAATTCCCTCTGGCCACTGCTCAGAGGGTCAATTAAGCGGAAGGGCTACAGGGGGCAGCAGTGAGACCTGTGCAGTAATCCAGAGGAGAGAAAATGTTGGGTGGCTTGGACCAGTGTTGGTGTCAGCGGAGGTGGTGACTCTCGGTCAGATTCTGGACATCTTCAGATGTAAACCAATACAGTTTGCTGCTGGATCACATGTAGGGTGGGAAATAAAGAGAGAAACCAACAATGAGCCTGAGATTTTTGGCATAAACTGGGTAAATTAAATATTTACTGAGATGGGGAAAGCTGCTGGAAGGGCAGGTTGGGAGAGAAAGTTGAGACTTTGGCTTATTTAAAACACGTAAAAATACGTGTTTACTGGGTGGATGGAATTGGCTGCTGGTGCCACATACCCACCCTTCCTACACTCTTTTGATGGTAGTTGAGGGACGTCTGTAGTTAAAATGGTTAAAAAGTGCTTTTCAGTGAGGCCGTTTCACACCCTGCCCCACCCCGGGGTTCCAGAGAGAGAGGCCCGCTCCTGGGTGACCTCTCACTTTGTTTTTACACCTTTAACTTTGTTTTGGCAGCTTTGACCCGCAGAGAGCAGTTTCAACTCAACTCTACTGGGGTCAAGGGGAGGCATCCTGCCTTGAACTCTCCCTGGCTCCCCCTGGTCCCCAGCTCCTAAGCATTTTTGTATGTAAATTATAGTCCTGGTGGCCCCGGGGAAGGGGGAGGTGGGTTGGGGCCTGTGGGGCTGGGAAGTGTGAAGCCCGGCCCCCACCCCGCTGGCTGTCAGAGGAAGCCGGGTTGCTCCATGAGCTGAGGCGCTATGGTTGGGAAGGAAAATAGCCTGCTGTGGGGAGATCGCTGTGTGGCCATTTGTCCTCCCCCCCACCCCTTCCCATGGAGGGCCTCCCGAGAGCCGGGCTTTTGCCTGTGAGGGGAAGGACCAAGTTCTGAAGAACTGACGACTCAGTTCATCTCGGTCATGTTTTACTTCAGCAGTCCCTGCAGATCTTCCTTTGGCTTCTTTCTCACGGGTGTGCTCGCTCGCACCAGGCCCTGGGAGGGGCCTGCGGGGAAGGCTGTCTTTATCCTTTGCATTTCTCACCGGTTTCGTCTCAAACATCACTTCCTCGGAGAGGCTTCCCCGACCACCACCTGGTTCATTCCCACCAGGTCACCTGAGTTCTCCTCCTCGCCACAGTTTTCCCTCCCTAAAACTCTCCCGAACATCTGTTTCTTAGTCCTCGTCTGTGTCCTTTACTGTGGAGTGTAAGCACCCCGGAGCCGAGGCCTGCGCCTGGCACACGTGAGGCCCCTAGTCGGCTCGGTGAGCAGCAGGGGCCTGGCTGAGAGCCAGGCTGAACGGTTCACCTGCCCCTTTTGGGGCTTCTGATCTCTGTGAGAGGACCCCAAGTTATAATTTTTCCTTTTTGGACAGTAGAACATTTGTTGCCCATCTCGGGGGACTCTGAGATGAACATCTTGCTCACCTCCCAGGAGTGGAGATGTACAGATATGCCCCCACCCCCACCAAGAGAGGAAATCATTCTGTCCCTCTTTTTCCCTTGGGACCTCCCAACCACCACAGAGACCCCACCTCTCGTTCCTCTCTCTGGATCTGGGCTCTGTCTGTCCCCCACCCCCAAGTCCCCATGTCTCTCTGTGACTCTCCCTGCCATCTGTTTTCTCTGTTCCCATCTGCCTCTCCATCTCTCTTCTTCCCTCTTGCTCTTCCTTTCCCTCTGTGCTGTTCTCTTTCCTTTACAGAGCTCTTCCCTCATGGTAAACGCTGTCAACACAGACTCCTGCTGATCCCTGACAGGAGTGCACATGAGATGGGTTGTTATTATCCCCACTGTTCAGAGGGGAAAGGGAGGCTTAGGGGGACTCTGTGACTTGTCTATTCACCCAGCCAGTGCAATGTCCAGGCAGAATTTGAACCCAGGTCCCCTGACGCTTACACTGTATGCTGGGCCATGGGTCAGACAGAAGACAAATGCTATCTGGTGAGGACATGGTGTGAGGGGAGATGAGGCTGGATGGGCTTGTGAGGCCACACCCTATGGGCACCCTCCACGCACACTCTGCCTTGTTGAGTCCTCCTGCCTGAGGAGTGGGGTGCCGCTTTGGTCTTAGTCCAGGTGCTACCTGTTTGGTTTCTTTGTGACCTCGGGGCCAGAGAAATTTAGGGAAGTTAGAGCTGGAAGGAAAGAGGCAACTACAGGCTGTTTCTACCAGTTCTGTGACAGATGCAAGCAGAAGGCTAATCCCAGCAGATCCTCTTTTGGAAAGACATGGTGAGAAGGACAGGAATAAAAGTCTCTTCCTTTTCAAACTAACTAACAGGAGTTCTTCAAACTTCAACATGGCGCAGGTAGAAAGGCTTGGATGGGTCAGCCTCAACCATGACCTCCCAGACTGCATTTTCAAGACAAGTTTGGGATAGTCTTGGAAACAGCTACTCTCCAGCTCACCTGGCACGGAGAAGTTATTGTTAGAGAGGGAAAAAAAATGCAGCTAATACATTACACTACTGGCCTCACCCATCAAGTGAGCTGGTAACCATTATTTACAAGGCTGGCTTATTCACGGCCACTGAAGCTAGGAGAGGCAGGATGGAGACAGAATCTAACAAACGAGTTATTTATATCTACATCCCAGACCTCAGAAGGAAAATTCCCATACTTAGACATTCCTAGATGGCCTGCGACACAGGATATTTAAAGTAACAATGGGCCAAATTCTTGCTCACATTTTTGGCGGTGCTCCAATCTGAAAGTCCGCAAGAGACACTTGTCCAGCTGCGTAGCTTTAGCTGGGGTGGGTTGGGGGAGGCTGTTTCTAATTCGGGATTTATTGAAGATTTGACTTCCCCCCTTTTTCCTGGAATTACAAGGAAAACATGATTTTGATTTCAGAGACAACCTTCCATGGAATCTACTTTGGAAGATTGTAGGAGTTGTAACTCTGTGGGTACCCCCACCTTGAAAAAGGGGGTGTGTGCAATAAACTAACTGGATACACTTTGAAAAACCTAGAACTCCGCCTACATTTCTTTATCTGGGGGTAGAAAGAGCTACTACCTACAGGAAGTCTAGTAGCCAAACTCATGAATGCACAGAGCAGGACATGGCCCTCTACAAAACAGTCACTGACCCACTTAGGACATGAGTTTGTGGCAGTAGCTCCAAGGAAATTCTCAGAAATGGTTGGAAATGGTGACTTCTTATACACTTGAAGTTATAGTCAAGATGACTTCAAAAGGCCCCTCCTAAGCCTCTGGTATTTCTAAACTCCAGCCTTGGAAAGAAGTAGAAAATGCACCAGCTCTGTCAGCCTTTGACTATAAGTCACAAAAATCGTCCAGTTTAAACTGGATTAAATCATAAGCACTTACAAAAAAGAAGTCTCCAGGTATAATGACTTCGGGATTGACTGATTAGGCAGCTCAACAATGTCAAAAGGACCCAGTTTCTTTCCCCCTTTCTCTTTGCCATCCAGCTTCTGGCCTTTGTCCTCAGACCAGCTGCCTTCATGGTACTAAGGCTGCAGTTCCAGTGTTACAAGACACTACAGTGTATTCCTTTCTTCCCTGTTTCTCATTTAAGAATGATGCCCTGGCTGTTGTGACTCAGCAGACTGAACGCCAACCTGTGAACTAAAAGGTCACTGGTTCGATTCCTGGTCAGGGCACATGCCTGGGCTGCAGGCCAGGTCTCTGTTTGGGGGCGTACAAGAGGCAACCAATCGATGTTTCTTTCACTCTCTTTCTCCCTGCCTCCCCCTCTCTCTAAAAATAAATAACAATCTTAAAAAAAAAAAAAAAGACGAAGAGACTTTTCCCAAAAGCCTCCAGCAGAATTCCCTTCACATCCCATTGGTCTTCACCTGTGTCTCATGTCTGTGCACTGAATCAATCACCAGCAAGGGGCCAGCATCTTTTGATTACTGTCCTTAGGATTTATCCCTGGAACTGTGAATAGAGTTACTTCTTCCTCAATCACATGGCAAAGAGGTGAACTCTGGAAGAAACTTGGGGCAGCCAACTAAACAGGGAATGGGAATCAGCCAAGGCATCTGCCACACTAGCTATGAGAGCAAAAATTTGGAAGCAACTTAAATGCCCATCAATAGGACATGGGTTCATTTATAAAATGGAAAGGAATAAATTTTCGATGACCAGTGTGTCAGGCACTGTCCAGACGCTGCAGAGATGGCAGTGAGTGAACCTGCCCATGGTGGGAAGGACAGATGGAAAATGAGCAGGTGAGCACGAGTACATCACCACAGATTAACATGCAGCGAAGGACTTCCGTAAGGACTTCGACTTTCAAAGGTCAATGGGGAGAAGCTGAAGATTCTTAAAAATTTATTTAAAAGAATTTTTTTATTTTGAAATCATTTTAGGTTTACAAAAAGGAGTTGCCAAGATAGTAGAGAGATTCCCAATACTCTCCCCCCACTTCCCCTCAGGTTAACACCTCACACGACCTCGGCACGTTTATTGAAGCTGCAAAGTGAACACCCGACATGCCACACAGACTCTGTTCAGGCTTCGCCAGCTTCTCTCCACGTGGCATTTAGTCTCCTCAGCCTCCCCAGTCTTGGCTTGTTTCTCGTGGCCGTGACACTGGCGAAGAGTGCTGGCGGGGCTTTCTGTCCAGTGTCCTCGGTTTGGCTTCATCTGCTGTTTTCTCCTGCGTTGATTAAGGCTAGGAACTTTAGGGAAGAACAGAAGCGGCACGCCCTCCTTGTCACGTGGTCTCACAGCGTGTACGCTGTGACATCCTTGTGACTTCCACAGGTGACATTTAACCCTGACCGCTTGGCCAGGAGCCGTCTGCCAGACTCGGCCGCTATGAAGTCACCCTTTCCCCTCTTCCGTGCTCTGCTCTCTGGAAGCCAGTCACAAAGTTCAGCCCCCACATAAGGAGAGGGAGACACTAGAGGGTTTTAAAAGGGCAGCGACAAGAAAGGGTGGAACAAATAAGTAGTGCAGACTTGGCAGCTGATGGACCCGTGATGGCTGTTTATCTTAAAGACAGGAGTCTTTCCTGTTCCCTCCTGTTTATTTTTGTGATCATCTTTAAGGTGAATGCCATACCATGTAGGATTTTGCCCTAAGTCAGAGATGTGTCACTTGGCAGGTCTCCTGGGGAGAGAGAGGAATTTCCTGTGTCCCCCACTGCCAGCTCCATCAGGCTGCCCCGTGTGCAGCCTTTCCTTGGCCTCACCACGCACACACTCTTGGTTTTTGACCACTGGCCTCCTTGGGCAGGGCAAGCAGAGGGTATGTCTGCTGGGGTCCTGGTGAGGCGTGCAGCTGGATTTGGGGAACTGAGTATATCACAGGGAAGGCAGTGAGGCCGTAACATGAAATGCTGTGCAACCAATACCAGCTACTAAGAGGGGTAAGTAGAACCGTAGAGATATGGAAGAAAGTCTGTGTGTATTGTTGAGTGAAAAATGCATGTTGCAGAACAGCTCTGGGCAGTGCGATCCCATGTGTGGTTTTAAAGGTGGAAGGACAGTCCCTGGCACAGAGCAGGTGCTCGCCATTTGTTAAATGAACGGAGGAGTCATGTACACCAAAACGTTAAACTGAAGCTGGGAATACGGTGGGAGTTTGTTTTCTTCCCCCTTCTTTTGTTTTCCTTTTTTCAACCATCGTGTAATTTTCTAAAAAGATAATCCAACTTTTAAAAACACTTTAAAAAAATTAAACAGTACCCTGATTCTTTCTCCCAAAGCTGCTAATAGTAATTATTCTTATGCTGGCCTGGTCTAAAGGGTGAACGTCCAATACCAACTGTAGTGTTTCCGATAACCATACATGTTCTGGAAGGGCCAGGAGAAACCAATGGCAAAAGCTCCTAAACTGGCTTCCTTTCTTTCTCCGTGGGGACGTTCTGTCACAAGCAAGTGGTGAAGGGAGCTGAGGGCCAGGAATTTGCCAGATTCCGTTTTGCAAACTACTGGCCCCAAGGACCTTCACGGTCCATGAGTGAGAGATGCCACAGGGACGCAGCTGGGGCTTCCAGCTCAGGCCCCTCACACAGGCCAGTCGTCCCCACACCCGCCGGGCAGACACCCTGCTCACACCTCCTGCAGTGCCCACGGGTGGATGCACGGCTCAGGGACCCTGGAGTCAAGCCTACAGAACCTTGGGCACATGGCTTTACATTCTAGAACTTCAGTTTCTTCACCTATAAAATGGGGTAATGAAGTGCTGACACAGAATGAAGATGAAAGGAAGTAGCAGGTAAAAAGTGCCTGGTTGACCTTGCACCTGGCAGGTAACAACTACTCTGTGTCGGCCGAACGAAGGAGAAGCTGGTCCTATTGTCCGTTATGATTACATAGTGAAAATGCTACATCCTCGCATGTGGCTAGCTTTAAGACAGAAATAAAGTCTGAGGCCACTTATCCATTCCTCCTTGACTCTCCTCTCAGTATATCATTAATTAATTAATACATTTAACAAATATTTATTGACTGCTATGCATATGCCAGGTGCTGTGCTGGAAGCTTCCCAACAGGAGTGGGGCATATCAAAATGCTGATCTCCGATGCTCAGGGCAGTGGGTGTGGGAGGGAGGGAGTGCCCAGTGACCTTGCTGGTTTACCCCCCTGGACAGTTTCTGTGTGCCTTGTGACAAAAGCCGGGCAGCACTGAAGTAATGAACAAGAGGTTGAGTTTCATGTGCTCAGAGCTCACGCTGTAGTGGGGGACGGGCTGTGAACAAATAAATGGGTTGGCAGATCACTGCCTGTTGCAGGAGTGCAAGGACAGAGCCACGTACAGACGAGAGAGTTGAGGTGGGACTGGCTGGGACATTACTGATAGCGTCACTATGCTGGTGTCACTTTGGGGGGACTTTTTGGTAGGAGACACTATAGATTGGCTCATAAATGCTTGAAAACTAGTTTGCCGGGAGACAGAAAACCTGGCTCCTACTTTTGGCTTTGCAGCTAACAAACCCATTGTGACCTTCAACAAGCCACCACTCACAGGGTCTTGCATCCCCATCCATACACAGAAGGTGGATGGATTAGACCAGTGGTTCTTAATTTTGGGAGTCACGTTTCTCCCTGAGAATCTGGAAAGTGTCTCTCAGGCACAAACACACAGAAATTTATCTACAATGTCAAAGGTTCCCTTTAAACCCCCACAGATCCTTGGCGACAACAGGCCTCCATGACCTCTGATGTCCTTTCTGGGATTTTGATTGAGTGGGGTCATGCCTGCAGGGTGGGCATCCTTAGGAGGCCCTCTAGATGGGGGTTGGGACATAATGTTTTGGGTTGAACTGCTCAAAAGGGCCAATCAGACTTGACACAAATCTGTATCAGCAGAGCCCAGGCAAGTTAAAAATGTGTGTGTGTGTGTAATCACAGTGAGTGCAAACCTTACCATGCAGTGCACAGGCTTTGTATGGACCTTCCAGCCCATCATGCGTCAGCTGTGTGGCCTTAGGCAAATGACTTAACCTCTCTGAGCCTGTTTTCCCATCTGTACAATGAGATTCATTCTGTCAACCTAACTGGATTAATTTCAAGATTGTAAATGATAATGCAGTCTTTACTTAGGAGTAACTTTGGACAAGGTTTCATAAGGCCACTTGACTTCTGTTCCCCTGTGAATGCTTATAAAAGACTGCAGGTATTCCAGCTACTAATTTCAATTTGAGCATCACTTGGAACTCCATCCATTCTCTTGCTTTATGGATGGATTTTTTTGTTCAGAGTCTGAAGCCACTCCCTCCCTCACTGTGCCCAATGGGAAGGGAGCCAGTCAGCTGACCTGCAGTCTCTCCGAGTACAGGAAAGACAGAAGCCAGACCTAAGGGAGAAGTGGGAGAGGAAGCGAACAGGGAGGATTCCAAACCTCACAGCAGTTTAAATGTTAATATAGGTGTCGGCATAGGAAGTGTCTTCTAATGACAGAAGGAAGCGAGGGAGTTTTTCAATCATCTCCTGCTTAACAGATACAGATGTATTCATAATTATCCCTTGCCTCGGGCCTCAAGGCCCAGGTGGGCTCCAGAAGGCCTGTGTTCCTGCCAGACAAGAGTCCTTAAAGAACATCATGTAGACAATTGGAATGCCATTTATCGTGCAAAACACAATAAAACCCTGAGTGCTCTTCCTGTCTCAGAGACCCATAAATTATGAAAATTATACCTGCCCTAGGCCATGAACATATTGTTTTATTAAAGTTCCGATGAATAAACTTAAGGCTCTTAAAAATGTCCTCTCGGCTTTCATCTGGCACACACCTCCAGCACGGAGCTGTCTGCCTGGGTTCAGTTGGTTAGTTCACAAATGTTCTTAGGAAAGTTGAGTCCATTTCAAGTTGCAGGTTCAGCAGGCTGGAGGGTCCCACTGGGGAGCTGCAGGAGTGGTTTGGGAGCCTCCTGGCAAGATGACAAAGTTGCCAGGAGATTCTAGTTGTCTGCCATTAGAGGTGGGGACACCCCCAAGACCTTTCTTTGTGGGCTGAGTGCCAGGTTTGTGGTGCCCTGATAGGGGGTGTGCAGTTTATGGGTATAGAGGGTTGAGTTCTGCTTCTTCCCCCTTATTTTTCAATTTGGTCACTGGGTAAGAGTCTTTTTAGTCCATCCAATGCTTTCTTCAAAGTACGATGCTAAAACCTTCAGCTCTTCCTTTTTCCTGCCTACCCCTCAACCATGTATTACTAGGCATGTGACAACTTCTGTGAACCTCAGTTTCTGTACCTCTAAGCGGGAACAATGGTGTCTGACATGTATGTTCAGTACCTGGCAAAAGGAATCTGTTCAACCAAGGCTCAGCACTGTTATTAACCCAACAGCCATTTCGTAACTGGGAACCAGGGGGAACAGGGGCCAATCCAGCAAAGACAGGAGGAAGGCACATGTGGGATTTTCTCTGGATACCAATTAAAAAAAAAAAAAAAAGCACACATCCACTCAACACCTGTTTCCCCCAAGCCCAATGCCCTGTATAAGTTTTTGCTGTTTTTAGTCTCCAAACACTAGAAACAAACGAAATGGAACCAGGGGCACCTACCAAACCCGAGACTGAACCAAAGCCTGGTGAGTGCTGTGAAGGCTTCCCCCGCTTCCTGAAACGATTCCTAGGAATCATGTTGTCAGCCAAAATGGCATGAAGTGAAGCAGCAATTACCATTAATTTATATGGAAAAATTTTTGAGTGCTCTCAGACCCAAAATATAACCTACTAAATCATACCAAATACACTTAATTATGCCCATTTTTATGCCAAGCAAAACACTCTTACGAGTTTTCTTAGGAGTTTTCTGATACCTTAGGACATGTCTAATGGATGCACAGAACTAACATAGAATTGTACAGGTGCCCCAAACTATGGCAACTTGATGCCGAACGCAGTTCCCTGAAGGAGCTCGGGCCACTCTGCCTGGTTGGTACCTCTCACCGCGCAGGGAGTAGGCCGCCCGTCAGTTTGCTACAAAACAAACACGGAACGCTATTTTCTATTCGCTTTTCACCTTTTTTCACAAAAGCAAAAAGCCTCTTCAGATTTCTTTCAGTTACCCAAAACAGGTACTGTTCACAAAGTGCTGTAAGGCAAACTTTCCAAAAGGAGGGGTTACCTGTAATTGGAACTGAGCCAATTAAAAAGCACCCTTCAGTGCCAGGTACTTACCTTATCAGCAAAGATACCAGAGCACTAATTCCCCCTTAGCCATACTGTGGGAATGGGACGAGCCACATGGTCTGGCCAGGGGAGGCCGGCTGACCTTTATTCTCAAGTTTATAGAGCAGACAAGATCACACTGTGGAACATCCTCTGTGCCTTCTTGGGCAGTGACCAGGGGCTTCTTGTCAAAGAACCTGAGGCTTTCAGAGTTGGAAGACACCATGACTGGTGACCCCAGAGAAACCAAAACTGGACCCAGGGGCCCTCTCTCCCTTCATCCCCCGTGCCCCACACCCCCACACTGTTGTCTGCCCCTACTTATTGAAATTAAAATCTCAGTCCCTTGTCTTTCAGAAAACAGGACGCATGTGTACACATGTTCAAAATAAGTCCAACTTTCATTGTAATTGGCATGTGAATTAAAAGTAATGAAAACGTTCCCCCAGCTACATAAATTGAGAAGTGGCCAGTCTCTACCATGTTTGAGTATACTGGGGAGCTGACAGAAGGTGCGTTATTAGGAGAGCAAAGGGGTAAAGGCAAGATGCTCGGTGGGTGGAAGGGTTTAGAGGTGGAAGGGACTGGTTTGGGGCAATATCTGCCAATCTGGCCCAGGTGCACGTTTGCCACCTGAAAGCATGTACATTCATGGAAATCTGTTTTGGGGGCTAGAGTAGGGCATACAAGCTGCAGAACCTTGTAAACTACACAGGTCAGATGACCCTTCCCCACCTCCCAACACACTTCCCTGTTTGAATTTGGCTGTCTGTGTCGCACATACTTGCCCGTGTACAGGAGGGCTTGCCAGAGCGGGGAATAGCAGAGCCTGGCAAGATTCAGCTTCCTGAGAAAGTGAGACTTTCCTCCAGTGGTTCTCCGATCATTCTACAGGGAGAGAAAACAGAGGTCTGCCCTGATCCAGGAAGCCCTCTCTCCTGTCCCTTTGTTCCACCAGAGCTTGGGCACACACTTCCATTTAGTGAGTGTTCTTTGACAAACACGAGGCCTTCCTTGCTGGGTGAGATGAGATGTGGGGGTCATGAACACACAAACACACAAGAAATGGCAGTCCTGTGTATATTTAACAATATATATTTATATATATTTTCTAGATCAGTACATTCAGTTTTAACTTGTTTTTTTCTTCACAAACAGAAGAACTCTTACAATAGTAGACTTTCTAAAATAAATACTATTAAAATAGAGCTTCAAAATAAATATTCTATACAAAGGGAACCTTCTGGGTAACTTGTGTTGTGGGGTGAGGAGGACTACAGTGAAGAGGGGAAACGGAGGGAGAGATGTGGTGGGGCGGGAACCTGCGATGGCTGTTCCTGTTGCAGTTGCCTAGCTGGGGGCAGTGAGAAGAGAAAGCAAGGTAGGACACCACATGGAGTTACCCACAGCAAAAAAATGGCAGCGCAAAAATTGTCACCAACTGTCACAGTAAGCAGAGGACATGAAGACGCTTACCGGAGGCATGAACCAGAGGGCCGACGAAGCTTGCGGACGCCCTAGTGAACGGAGTTCACCACACAGTGCAAAGCCGTGCTTCCCACACCCCGTCGGATGTCCGGGGCAGCACGGGAGAACACGAAGCTCTGAGGTGACCAGATTCCGGGTGCCGGCCCCAACCGACGCTTTCCATGTTGTGCAGCCCTGGACAAGTCACTATCTGCCTGGGTCTCACTTGCTGTGCAACGAGGACCCTTGCAGCGTCCTGGCAGACTGCAGGACGCTGAACGGCCTGAATACGTCACACGGAGGTCTTCCATCTTTGTCAGCAGGGACTATCAGAGCCTTGGCTGTGCCTCGTCTTCTACCTGGGAGGGCTTTGCTACCCTGCACTGCCCCCAGGGCGCTTGCTGGAGTGTTGGGCTTTCACAGACCCACACTGTATGTGGCAGGGAGCAGCCCAGCCCCCTAGGACAAGTGCCCTGGACCAAAGCTTGTGGGCCCCACCCCCAGTTCCAGGCAGAACAGAACTACCACCCATTCCAGGGTTGAAGAGAAGTGAGAACCAGCTGGCACTTCTCAAAAAAGGTCAAGATGAGGACTAGCCCAGCCAAGTAAGCCACTGGTGACAGTACACACAATCAGCCAGAGCAGCCACAGAAATGTGTTGTATTATGGAGAGCTTGGTCCCTCAGTGACCCTTGACTGGCCCCCAGGCAAGCCAGTTTTCACATGCGGAGGGACTGCTATGTGGCAGAGCTGGGGGAGGACCCAAGCTGCTCCACTCCTCCCCTTCACCGCTGACCACACAGGACCCCTGGGGGCTCTGCAGACACCCATGAGCAGGTTGAATGCAAACTAAAAAGAACAAGCCAAAACGGGAGGGAAAAAAGGGAAAAGAAAACCAAAACCCAGAAAAATCCGTTTACAACTATGTACACAAAAAGTCAGGTTCAGGAGGCTGTTTGCCGGAAATGGGGTCAATGTGGGTACAGGGTGGGCAGGCAGGAGCGTGTGTATACACAGCTTATGTGAGTCGATTCCCCATAGAACAGGTGTGCCGGGCTCCATTGCCAAGTGCCCCTCGCCATGGGGTCGGGTTTCCCATGGAGACATCTGAGGGAGGAGCTCTGGGGGCGTCCCAAGGCCTCCCGAGAGTGGACTCGTGCCCTCTGGTTTTGGGGGTAGCCTCTGCACACCTATTCTGAGAACATCTCAGTCCCTTCAGTACACATCTGATACATTCAATTAGTGTAAGTGGTTGGCTGAATGTGTTTTCTCCTACCAGCCCCTCCATTTGTGCAAGAACATCCATACACCCATCACGACTGTGGCAAGGGTAGCTACGTGAGTCAGCCATGGACAACGTAGATGCAGTATTTCATATTTGCCTTTTACAAGCTAGCAAATGTTATATAAATAAAGCCTGAAATAATAAGACCCTCCCCTCCTTTTCTACAATCAATAAATACCTATGGTTAAAATGAACTTACTCTGAATCATAAGATGTTGTTATTGTCTTCAAGAAGGGGGCAAAGGAAGTTCTTGAGAACCACGGGGTCTATGCCTATTGGAGCACCCTGCCTCCAGGACAGACTGGAAATGCCACAAATGCTTTATAGTTACTGCACTTCCAATTTCCCCCATGGTGGAAGGAGGGTGCACTTTCCTGACCCAGGCCACTTCCTCTCGTTGAGGGGAGAGGGGACAGGGGACACAAAATACCACGTGAAGCAATATCCCCACACACGACAGCTGGGGAGAAGGACCAGACACACTACAGCGTTTGCATGCAACAAGTACCTACCCACTGGACGTGCTGCACTTTCTGAATTCTTTAGCACCTTGAAAGGAAGAGTTGCTACGTCTCTGGGGGCTGTCCGGCAGGTGGTGTGGCCATGCACAGAAGCAGGGCTCGACCCCCGAGGAGCCCTGGAGAATCTTTCCCCCACCTGCATTCTTCTGACTCCCCCACCAGGGCTTCCTAACACTAAAATAGACTCTTTTCCCATCATCTGTCTATTTACATGAAAGGTACAGACACATCACTGTACATGAAAGGCTACGGCAGCAAGCAGCAGAATCGGAAGAGAAGAAACTGGCACCCATCTCGGCTCCACTGTCACTGCCAACAGGAGGTGCTGCCTCTCTTCTTTGCTGTTAAAATCCTCTTCTTGGCGGGGAGGGGGATTGTGTTCCTTGAGGTTGCTCGCCCCCCAGATTTTTAAATCAGCCCTTCCTGGGGGTGGCCCAAAAGGAAGCAAGTGTTTTACTATTTTCTAAAACACCGTTAGCATCTGGTTTAATTATTCTATAAAAACATAATGACTGGATCCAGAGACCACAGCCTCAGACTCATTGGCAAAATGGTATTTGGTCTCGCATCTGCCGCCCTGGGCTTCTCGACCCATAGTTTCTGGAGAAGATCTGGGTGGAGAGAACTTGGGACAAGTTAGCGGGCAGGTGAGTCTGTGACTCAGTAAGAACTGGAGGATGGTGTTAGGAGTGCAGCCCCCCCAGAGTGGGGGAGCTGGAGGGGAGAGGTGCTCCATGTGGTGGCTCCTAAATCCATCCGTGGCTCCGGGGAGACGGCGAGGAGCAAGGCCTGGACTCACCGGCCGTCCTGTTCTCAGGGGCTCCCAAGTATATACAATGAGGGTGGCCAGGGTCTACCCCTTCCCCGACATGTCAGGCAAGCTGGGGAGAGGGAGGAGAAAAAGACAATAGTCGTCAAGGCTCCAGGGTCTTCTTCAAAGGTCCCCTGGCCACTCAGTGGTTCCTCCCAGGCAGTCACAGAGAATGGAAAAGCGGGGGGAGAAAGGGAGGAAGGAGGGAGAACTGGGAAGGCATTCAAGCAGCTGCAACTTCCGGATACGTGGCCACATCTGTGTTCCGTTTTCTGAAAAAGAATAATCCCCCCAAAACCACACCACACCCCTGCCACTCTGTTTCACACAAAGTTCCAGGACCTTGAAAAAAGCCCAAGTGCTTCTTCATCCTTTTGAGAAAGAGAGTAGGCGTTGGGGGTGGGGGGCTGTCTTGTTTCTTCAGAAGCTGAGGTGGGCAGACTGGCAAGGTCAGTCTCAGGATGCTGGAACCTCTGGCCTTGCTGTAGTCTTCTCAGGCGGCAGAAGGGAACAAAGATGCCAGGAGGAATTCAGGGGGCTTCGACCCGAAGTGTCAGAAAGGCTTGTCGGGTCTGCCGGCCTTGGCCTCACTGGTGGCCGCCTTGCAGATGACGCTGTTCGTGTGCTTGCAGCGGCAACCAGGGCGACGCAGGTGGTCGTAGCCTCGCTGGGCCAGCTTCACACAGCCGGTGGCGGGCAGGTAGCAGAGCAGGCAGGGCAGCACCAGGGAGAGGGCGCCCATGAAGGACCAGCGGGCGCAGCAGTTGGAGCGGGAGCAGGAGCAGGGGTGGTCGGCGCAGGAGCCCTCATCGTCCTCGTTGGTGCAGTGGTAGAAGACGCCCTGCACCAGGCACATGCAGGTGCCATAGTTAACCAGCGTCTGGGCTGAGCACAGGCACTCCTGGTTGCAGACCCAGCAGGAGGGCAACGTCCGGGGCGATGCACACTCCTTGCACTTACACTTGCCACAGGCCTCGCACAGCAAGAAGTGCTTGTCCAGCTCTGGTGGGATTGCTGGGCCCTTCAGGTCCAGTGGCTTGCAGTGGACCACCTTGGGCTGGATGCGCACAGCCCTCGGGGAGGTCTGGTCAGCCACTGGTGGTGGCGCCATGTGATCTAAGAGCCGCTGGTCAGAGGACGTGCTGCTGCTGCTGCTCACAGAGCTGGGGCGCCCACTGAAGGAGATCCAGTGGTGGGTGACATCCTGGTCGCAGCGGGCAGGCGCAGGGGCCAGCTCTGGGGCCCCACCCCGGGTCCGCTTAGGGCCACTTTGGGGTGCCAGGCCAGGGTTGTCTATGTAGTCATTCTCCACGTGGCTGGTCTTCATCTGGTCAATGGGGAGGATGGTCAGTGGGTGTTGGAGCCGGCTATGGGGCATTCGGCCGTCAAGAAGGGGCTGGACCATGACTGAGCTGGGAGTCAATGGGACGCTCTGTGGAATTGGGGGCTCCATGGGGCTGGCGGTCCTGGGCTGTGCTGAGGAAACAGGCTTCTAGGGACCCTGGGGTGGGGGGAGGAAGAGAGAATGGATTCCAGGCATCAGTATTTGGCCTGTCGGTACCCCTACCCCCATCTGGTCCTCATGAGCCCAAATGAAGTGGGAACTGGTTTCCCCCTTGGTGGACTCTCCAGCATTAAGACTTAGCTGGTCAGTAATGACAAGAACAGTAATAGTATAAGTGGTAGGAATTACACTTATTTAGCACTTAATAAGTATCACAAATATCATGGTCTCTTCACAGTAACTATGAGACGTAAGTATCAATACTATTACTATCCCTTTTCTAATTATAGCACCCTCATGTTCAAAGTAACTTATCCAAAGTCACACAAAACTGTCAGTAACAGAACCAGGACTCAAACCTGGGCTCTCTGAGTTCATTCTTGTAATATCTGTGACTCACTCCTTATTTAAGATAAGTAGCTCAATGGCGATAAACACAGGCTCTGGGACCAGATCTAAGTTCGAATTCTCCCTTCCCCTAGCAGCGCTGCTGTGAATGAGGTTCTCTTCTTTAATCTGTACGTTTAGTGTCGTCAACTGTAAAATGGGTTCTTGCGCAGATTACGCGAGAAAGTATATATCCAGTCCCTAACATCTTGCCTGGTGACAGCGAGTGCTCAGTGATCCATCGCCGTCCCCGAGAGACACAGTCTGCATTTCCTGAGCCCTAATGAGTGCTACATGCCAAGCATTGTGCTGAGGATGTGGTGACCACAAGAGACAGTCCCTGTATGCTCCCATAAAGCTTATCAGCTGGATAAACAAAAGCCTTTATTTCAGGGAGTCACAAGAGAAGGAAGAGCTGTAGCTGATGCCAGCACGTCCAGGATATTAACTTATTACCAGCATTTCTAAGAGCAGCAACCTCCAGTGGCTAATAACCCATGGGTAGGTGCGCTTCTGACAAGTTGGATGGGAAATCCTCTCCAGGGGCACTCACATCGCCCATTTCCAAGTGCTGAGCTGAACATTCAGCCTAAATGCTATTTACTAGAAGAGCTAAGCCAACCCTGGATCAGTTTCTAATTTCACCGAGAGAGTGCAATTTTAAGTTGGAATCCCGCCAGAGATTCAACTGCAGTGCCTGACACGGAACCCCAGGAAGTCACTTAAATCAAAGAGCGGAAATGGCTTGGTTCAAATTTAGAAAGTGCACATTGTTTTCTATTAGAAGTGCCATTTCCTCGCCTGCTGACCTTTACATTCGGAATTCGGCTGGAGATCAATTTAAAGAAATAGCAGCAGAAGGCCAAGACCTCTGCCCAAGGGGACAAGATTTGGAATCCAAGAGAAAGATTAGACTCTGGGAAGATTCTACCAGGGGTGGGGTGAGGGACAAAACAGGCTGTGTGGATAAAAGGGGAAGATACTGTCTTAAAAAAAAAAAAGGCCACTGGAACAATGTTACGGGGTGGGGTTCAATAAATGCTTTCTCAAGATGCTAATGAGGTTGTAACTAGGAGAGCACACCCTGTGCCTCAGCTGTTAGGTTCATCTTGCAAAGGTGACGTCTAAGAGGGGGGTGTAGGTGCGTTTGCACCTCTCCAGACTCGGGACACAGTTGGTCCATCGCAATATTGCAATCACAGGAGAACGACACCTTGCCCGGTGACTCGTCCATGCTTCTTGACGTCTATAGTAAGGAGGGAAGGGGAGACAAAAAAGGCATTCGAGGCAACTCAGTCTTACACTCCCCCCCTTGGAACAACAGTGTGATTGGCAATGGTTCAGTCGCTGGGAAAGGGCTTCCTCAGATGATCTCCAGTCTGTCCGAGAGAGAGCTGGCTCTAGATGCAGAGTTCACAAAGAGGATGGAAGGGAGCTCGTCCGCAGGACTCTCATCTGCGTATCACCCATATGGCCAAACACAAGAAAACCTTTTCTGCAAGGTTTGGTGCGCAGTCAGCCGACTTTTCCCATTTGCACAGGGCACGAACTGTTGGCTTTGCTCCCACGGCCCTGCCCACCTAAAAGACGCTGGTATTTCTGTTCTAAGTTTTTTCCATCTTGGAGAAAGTCTGTCCAGTGGCAGTGCCTGTCCCCTGCCTTCATGTTCCCTCCAGATGAGAAGACAGCATCATCTTCAACTGGCAGACACCCCCATGGCATTGTTAGCTCTAAGTGTCTGGCAGGTCTGCCAAGTAGTCATTTGCCAAGGCGGCCTCCTGTGGTCAGGGCCACATAGGGGGATGGCAGATAAGCTCTATGGCAAGAAATTTTCTCAAGGATCAAGCTGGCCATGGGGGAGGAACTTTGGGAAATGCTACCGGAGCCCACTGAGCCTTCACAGGGGTTCCTGCTTCTAGAATAAATGGGTTTGGGGTCAACAGAAGAGAGTTAGGAGCCCCATGTTCTTTGCCTGGAGGAAAAGGTGTGACTAGGCAGAAGAACGGGAAATGCTGGCAGAGGCACAGGATAACACTGGCATCAGCTAAGAGGTGCCTCAGCCAGAACCACCACCCCAGGCAAAGACAACATGAGTCCCTTATTTCAGAAGCTCAGGTCACGAACACTCATGGTCCTGCCAATGAAATGTCTGTGGTAGTTTAAAGGCTGTATTGCCCCATGCTGGTGGGCTTTTTATCTCCTAGGACCAGGATTGGGGCCTGCCATGCTGTGGGGTAAAAGGGTGGGTGCTCCCTCTCCCAAGCAGATGATCCACTCTTCTTTCCCCAATTCTATTCCTGGGGTTCTTTTAAAAACAACCACTTTCTGTAGAGGAAGCAAAAAGTACGAGCGAGCCATGCTCAGGGATTTTAATAGGCTCTGGAATCAGAAGGCAGATTCGCAGAAAAAGTCCCATGGAAAAGCCCCACCAGGAAGCAAGGGTGGGAGCTGGGCCTGCAGGGAACGGGCATATTGGCATTAGAAGGTTCCCATCACCCTCCAGAGGCAGCTGTCAGCATCTGGGCCTGCAGCTGGAACCAGACGTGGGGGTGGGAGCGCGGTCCACAATGACTAAGCTTTCTGGGGACAGGCTGCATCCAAGAGGGCTCCAGCAGGCACATCCTAAAATGAATCTTCCCCGAAATCCAAAACACTAATTCAAAACACATATGCCCTCCCCCCACGTTAACTGCAGCATTGTTTAAAATAACCAAGATAGGGAAGCAACCTCAGTGTCCATCAGACTAAAGAATAAGATGTGGTACATATGTACAGTGGAATATTGCTCGGTCATAAAAAAGACTGAAATCTTACCGTTTGTGACAACGTGGATAGACACCGAAGGTACTATAAACGAAATAAGTCTGACCAAAAAAAATACCACATGATTTCATTTATATATGGAATCTAAAAAACAAAAACCAAGAAAGCCAGATGGAAGGGGGCCTAGGCGAATGGGTGAAAGGAATATAACGCCACTTATAAAGTAGTCACGGGGGCGCGTGCAGCATTGGTAGTCTGGTCAATTAACAGTGTGTAGCTATGCGGGCTGTCAGATGGGTGACTTTCCAGGGGGATCACTTCATAAGGTACATAAATGTCTAATCACTAGGTATACACTCCAAACTAACATTGTATGGCAACTGTAATTAAAACATAAAGTAAAAAAATTTAAAACAAAAAGCTTTTTTCTTGCTAAAAATACAAATGTATCTTTTCCTGTCATAACCCAGATATAGTATTCCTTCCAGCCACCAACTCAGCAAGAACTATCTGCTGGCTCAAAGCTGAACTGCACACAAACCTTCTTAGGCCTCCAGGCCTCACCTCCCCATTAGCAGGGACCCTCCACAGGAGGGCTGAATTCATTTGTCTGACAAAGAAAAACAACTTCTGGAACAGCCTGTTTGATAACCTCTCTGCACAGTTAAATGAAGTCTCAGGAAAAAAAAAAAATCCCCAACCCTCCCTTGGTTTCAAAGATCAATCTCACCTCCCAGGGACACACCCACCCTCCAGAGTCTAAGCAACGCTGATGAACTTAAGTGCAATTTAATATGTACTCTGCTTCCCCTGCAAGGAAGGAAGATATTTATAATATAAATAGGAGAGAGGAGGCTTTGCCTCATTTAGGCTGTTTGGAAGACTGATGGCCAACCTGGAGGACTGTGGACAGAGAAACAAAGCCAGCACTCCACTTAGCCAGAAGCACCTCTGCCGCGTTTTAGGTGGTGGTCTGATGGATTAGCACGAGGAAAGAAAACTTTCACTCCACTCCAACCTTCTAATACAAATAAATACTCATTATGGAAGCAGCTAATATTTATGCAACATTTCTTGGTGTTAGGCTCTACGCTAAGCTCTCAGTGATTTTCTCATTTAATCCTCACCATCACCTTGGAGGATAACACCCATTTTGCAGAGGAAGAAACATTAGAACAAAGTGTCACAGAGCTGGCAAGTCATCAGGGAAGGGTTCAAACCCAGAGAGCAGATGCTTCAGAGGTTGCCACCTCGGCCCTGACTTCCAACAACTTCTGGTTATTCACAGAAGCGCATGTCAGTGTCAGTCACTTTCACAACAGCCATGAACCCTACCTGTCTCCCCAGTCTGCCATCAGCCCTCTGGGAGGGACATCAGGCCATCCGTGTCCTTTTAACCAAACCAACAGGGAAATGAAGCCATGCGGGGCTGACATGAGACTGGCCTCCAGGTTGGGGAATTTTCAGTGTGGGAAGTGGAGGCTCGGGGTTTGAAATCTGTCATTAAGGAAGTCTCAGAGCTCATTATCTTCATTTCCAATTGTTTTCTTCGCTCTCCTTTCTGTCATCTTATCACCCCTCCCCCAGTTTACTGTGCTTTTTCATTTTTACTTTTCCTAAAATTGAATGGGTCTCACTTGTAGGACCCTCACCACAAAGGAGTCCCTAAAAGGAAACCCAGGAATGGAAGGGAATCCCCTCTCCTCCCACCTGTAATGCTGAACTTCAGGGTCCAAGGGCTTGTTCATGGGCAGGACATCCTGGCCCAGGGCTGTGGGGAAGGAGAAGCGAGAAAAAGAGTCCTGGAATACTGAATCAGCAGGAGACTGGAAAGCCCAGAGCACGCAGCCCTGTACTTGTGGCTTGGCCGGCTGTGAGCCTGACACTGCATCTGTACCTGAGGGGAGGAGCTGAGCCTGGGCCCCTCAGCACAGGATGGCTAAAAAGATCAAGTGACCTAGCAAATGTCGGCACCACCCACCCACCCCTACCCTTTCCCCTTGACTTATCCTGGGGAGAGGAGTTGGGAAATATTAGGAAAAGGTGACAGTTGTGCTTTGAAAACTACCGGTTCGAGACAAACTGGCAAGAGGATCTGAATGAATGGGCAGTTTCTGCACCGCCCCATTCAGTCTCAGCAGGTTCTTTCAGTGAAGGTTGTTTAACCCTTTCACAGCTCAGGAAAAAGGTCTCTAGGCTGCCAGAGAGCCCGCCCACCTCTATCCACCCCTATCGCTGGGTTCTTTGTGACAACATCCCAGTTTAAGTTAATTAAGTTCCAACCAAATAATGACTTATTGCTTCAAACAGACTTTAAAGAGGAGGGGGAGGGAAGCCAGGGACTTGCCTGCCCTACACCCTACTGAGGAGGACAATCTCTGCATCTGTGTCGAGAATAGCCCGTTGGGAGAAAAAAGCACATTTAGGCAGCTGGATTTGTCTGAGAATCCTTGCTCCCCGCCCTACCTCCTACTCCTCCGCCAGCACTAGGGAGCTCACCTCTGGCCGTAATCTGCTAACATCACAAAAGAAAACAGCTGCTTTTCATCACAAAGTTCCATCGCGGTTATCAGTTCCCAACCTTCTCTTCCTCTTCCACAACCTATCAATTGAGCTGCAAAGCCCCAGCCCCAGGGGGAGTGGGAGAGGATTTTGGGCTCAGAGCTAGTCTAACTGGCTTCAGATTTCGGCTTGGACATGTTACCCCCCAATTGTTGTCTGCTCAGATGCCCTTAAAGAGGGACCAGAAGTCAAGAGTCAGAGTTGAATGGAGCTAGAAGAAGCCTGTTAACACCGAACAATTGGCCCACATCAAAGTGGGGGGGGGGCGGGGGAGGCAACGTAGAAACCTAGCTGCGTCAGGGAAGGGCCTCCTCTTACCGACACCAAGACCATCTTATCTCACCACCCTCCAGGAACCAGTGAACTTATAATAGATTTCAGCTTACTCCTGGGAGGGGCAGGAAATGGCTCCCCCTGCCCCCTAAGCAGAAAAAGAAAGACTACCTGACAAGGGAAGCCACTCTTCTGCAAATGGCCACCTGCCCCAGAAGGGCCTCTTTCCTCCTCCACTACAGCCAGCACATCTGTGCTCCCTCCCCAGTGCCCTTGCTTCCTCTACTGACTGTCCTTGGAAAGAACAATCGTGATCACAGCTGAGCGCTGGAGCTTCTTAAGCCCTGCCACATGTCCCGGATACATCCCTAGCCTTGTCAGCTGTCCGGATCTGCAGGGTGGCCCCAGACCCATGAAAGCCAAGAATATGCTGCCTCTTACATCATGTAACACCCCATACCTCCTGTGTAGGAGGGGCTCCCTCCCTCACAACCAGGCTCTCTGACACCAGGCACCCAGTACTACAACTATCAGTACCTGCCTTGCCCTGCACGCTTGCTAGCTGCTCAGCTGACCCTGGCCCCATGGGAGGAGTTCCTTCTCCCCATTCTGCAGATGGGGAGACCAAGGCCCAGAGTTTAGCGGGTTTCCTAGCTACCATCTGCTCTGACCTAGCTCCTGCCTTGATCTGGAAGGAGTAAAACAGTTTTCATTAGGTTGCTCTTTATCACCTTCTTTCTGTGGCTCTTTTGAAAGAGCAAAAATCTATCCCAATGAGTCACTGCTTTCCCTTCTGTCAGGGAGATGCAGGCTGGCCAAGAGAAGGAAACTTATCCACTCTTGCCATTCTCCTTCCTTAACAGCACTGCCTCATCTACACCCCACATCCAAATTTCCAGCTGGATCCAGAGATGTGTGCAAGAATCCTTCCCCAAGTTTTCCTCCAAGGGAACTTCCACTTCAATAGGGACAGGATGACAGGCATTGTGGACTCAGAATTAGTTAAATGCTATAACTGCTATAACTCTAAGAATGCAAAACTTCTCTGAAGAAAGGGAGGGGGCTCCTTTCCAAGCCTCCTTGGTACCAAGACCTGGATGGCTGTGGCAGCCCAAAACTGGAGGCTGGAAGATGTCACACCCAAAGGACTTTTAACATCAGCAACTGGAAAAGAAGTCCCCATATGTGATCCCCAAGTATTAAGCCCCAGAGAAGCAACCCCTCGAGGGCCATTTCTGAGGGTGTTAATGGGTGTTTTTTCCACCCTTAATTTTTAAATGACCAACTATCAAATCTTGCACTGAAAAGCTGCCTTGTTATTCAGATCAGTGAAACTCTGGGCAGTGACACCATCAGGTTTATGTGCGGGTGGCAGGGGGAGTAAAAGAGTAGGAACTGGGTGTGAACAGGACTTAGGGTGCAATTTCAAAGAGCCTTGTCTCTCCACCTATTCTGGAAGGATGAAAACAAAAATATTATCTGAGAGCTCCAAATGGCCACCAGCCCCTAGACTCTGCCCTACTTTAACCAGGAATCGTTCTCTTCTGTGTGTCCTGTCCCCTCCCACCAAGCCCAGCCAAAGCTTTAAGGAGACCTTGCCATTTCAGAAGGTAATCTGGAAAAGGTCGTGGGAATGAAAAGAACATTTACTGCCACAAAAAGGGGAATAACTCCTGAGTTCAGAATCTAAAAAGGAAAACAATCAAGAGATGTCTTTAAAGTGTTCCTCACCCTAGCTGACCAATGTGTGTCCATCAAGATTTCAGACATCCACCCCCAATAGCCCCCTACCTGGCATTGGCCACACAGCTCAGCTGTCAGTGTGTGCATTGCTCAGTTAGGATTTGCCTGGAGCCTGCTGGCAAGTGAGGACCCTCCCAAAGGCTGGGAAAAAGGAAATTCAATTTCACACAGGGCATGTCTACAACTTTCCCACCCTTCTGCTGAGAGGAGACCAACTGCAGCCTTCCTTTCCTAGTTGCCCCACACCCACACATGAAAGAGGAAAAAGCCTAAAAATTTCAGATGTTTATACTCCATTTGTGTGAAGATTCAGAGAACTCTAAATGTTGTGAAATCACCAGTGCGATATTGGGTAGGGCCTCAGGCCAGACCAAACTTATTCAGATTGATAAACCCACATTTACTAAATACTCTGGGCCTTCAGCTTAAAGCTTTGTATCTCCCAGAGGCTCATCAGAGAGATTGGAGAACATTGGTCAGCTAACCCGACAGACGACATGCACTTGCTCCCACCCCTCCCCAAACTGGAGATAATCACGCCACTCATTTGGGGGGAGGAAAGGAGGGGTTCCCCACTGGGTCTGGTCACTCCACTGAACCCACACCTTTCCTTTCAGCACTAACCATACTGGGGGACTCCCAAAGCCTCCTGCCCTCACCCAGGCCTGGCAATATGGATGCCCATCCAGCAGCTGGTGAAATAAGGCAGGTAGCAGCTCTCCCCTCTCCCACCATCCAGTCCCTCTAGCCCAGTACGCTTCTCCCGTCCATTGCTCAGCCATGCAACCATTTTCCACCTCTCTTGTCTCCTCTGCCCACAACCCCCAGCCCCTAGTCAGAGAATTGAGAAACCGTCTTCTTGCACAAGAGCAGCTACTGTCTAAATGCTTTTTGATCGTCTGCATAGATGGGAAACTGGGCACAGCCCTGGCCCCAATGATGGAGCCAAGCTCCAGCTGCCCTAACTGGCCAAATCCGCCCTCGCCCCCCTTCTTTGCCCCCGTGGCCTTGGCGATTCAGATTTTACAGAACGTACCGTCTCTATCCTCTCTCGGAGATGTCAAGTCTGGTACCACCAAGAAGGAAGAAGGGAAAGCGGGAGCCTTATCTCTCCTACGCACGCAACCTCTTCCTCCAGCTCCCACACGCCCGGCGTTATGTAAACGCACCTTCAGCCCCCACCACAGCCCCAGAGCGCCCGGCGCCTGGCACAGCTCGGTGCCCGGGGATAGGGAGGCCGAGGTGCCTCAGGCCCTGCAGAGGCCGAGAAAAGGAAAGGCAACTGCAAGGCAGTTGCACAGCATAAAATGAGGCAGCAGAGCAAAGGTCAGACGGCGAGGAGTCGCTTCGCCAAAATGAGAGAGCAGAAATGCCCAGTCTTGGGCCAGCCCAGCGCTGACCATCGAGGGGAGAGGCAGAGAAGGGGAGATAAGCCTGTCCGTCACGACTCCGATGGAGAAAGAAAACCCTACGTCGGGCATAGGCCGCTAATGCGGACTGGGGAGATCTACGGAATAACTGGCACCGTGGGCACCGAGCCCGGGGTGGGCGAGCCGCCCAGGGCGAGGGCGCCCGCCGGACTCAAAAGGTGCCTCCTTAAGGAGTCCAGAGCCTTCTTTTCCAGCGCCAGAGACGGGTGGTGGCAGGAGGAAAGGGCAGACCAGAGGCAAACTCCCGGGACACGCACGGGGCTTCCCGAGTCGTAGAGTGCGAGGAAGCCGGGCTTGGCAATGCCTGGGGGGTTAGAAACGCCGGTGCCAGGCTGTGAACACCCCCGGCGCCGTGCCGGCCCAGCCCAGGGCGCCTGGGAGCTGCGGCGCACCGCAGCGGCTCAAGGAGGCGCTGGGAGAGGGAAGGAACATTGAGGCGCGCCTAGAAATAGCGCACCATTTGCCCCAGCCCGAGGGGCAGTCGCGTCGCGGCTCAGAGCGGGACACTTTCGGATCCCGAAACCGGCCAGGGACTTACTTTGAGGAGCCGCAGAGTCACAAGCATTTCTCCACGTCTGTGCAAATCCCCTAACCAGAGTGGTTCAGACAACGCTGTCCTCGCGGACGCCGGCCGAAGAAACCGGCACTGCTTCCTGAGCTCTGCACCGCGAGCTCCGCGCTGTCAGCTTCTCTAGCTGCCTCCGCGGCGGTGTTGCAACCACTGCCTGGGAAAATGGCTTTTTTATGAATGGGAGGGAAAGAAGCTCTAGTGCGCACGCGCGCCGTTCGCGATTCTATGAATGGGTGGGCACAAGAGACCCCCGCGCGCGCATGCGCCGAGCTTTTTTTTTTTTTTATGAATGGGGGGCCGGAAAAGAACTTAACCCGTGATAGCTGGGGCTGACTCTCGCTCCTCCAGGGGCCGTCGTTTTTTACAGAGAGGGGTGGAGGTTGTTGCCTTTTTTTTTTTTAATTAAATGAATGGAGGGCGGCGGCAACTGCCGCAGCTGGCTCAGCTGCGCGGACTGTGCCCCCTCCCAGCCTGCGAGAGGAGGTAAAGGCCACCTTCACGCCACGCAAGAACCGTCAGTGTCTCTGGGGGGGGCGGGGGCACTGCGGCCTCTAGGTCTTAGGCGGAGAGTTGGGCGGGTGAGGACACACCTAAATTTAGAGATCTCTACCCGCCGCAGGCAGTCGTGGGGGCGGGAACGGGAAGACCCCTGGTGGGGGCCTTCTCTTTCTCTAGACTAGCGGCGTCGGGGGAGGGGTCTTGAAGCACGTTTACTCGAAATTAAGAAAACATCAAACGCCTATATCAAAGAGGGGCGGAGTGGGGGTTACAGAATGAATCTAGTTCCTTTCCCGAGGCTGAGTCTTCCTGGAGTGCAGACCACCCCTCCCCCCTTTTCTTGGGTGTGGACAGTGACAGGGCCGAGGCCTCTTCCGGCCCCAGTACCCCCAAGGGCGATGGTAGCTACTCTGCGGAGGAGACCTGGCTCTCTTCTCGCAGCAACACTTTCGCTTCGCCCCAATGTAACGTCCGCAGTGCCCCGGCGGCCGTCCGATCTTTGCTGCACTGACTAGCTGCCCCCCCGTGCATTCCCGTACGTTTCCCAGCCCTCAGGATGCGGGACTGAGAGCCTATGTCTACCGACGGCCACTGCCCTCCGCTGCAGTAGTCGCCTTTCCCCAACCACCCCCACCAACTCCCCTCCGGAGAAGCGGGAGCGGTGGAGAATTGGCCAGGTGGATGGGTGGGGCCGGCCGTGCAGAGGATGCTGCTGGGGTGGCCGCGAGATTAAATAACAGGGCTCTTGAGCCGCAGAGGAAATGGAAATGGCCAGGGATCTTTTCTTTGCAGTTAATGTAGGGGGCCGGGGCGGGGGGAGGGTGGGGAACGTATCAGCAGAAGTGCGTATCAGTGAAAAGAAAAGGTCCCGCCATTAGGCCTAACCCAGGCAAGGTGGGGAGCCCTCGCAGCAGGCCCAGCTCCGCCCAGGAACCGAGGAGGCTGTAGCCTCAGGGGAGTTAGGGGTAGGGGGTCGCTTTGATGCGGGGATAAGAGCTGGGCCGAGGCCTGAATCCCCAGTGCGATTTGTCTTGCTGGTATTCTGGCTTCACGGGAAGGTTGTGAGGCTGTCTTTTTCTAACTACGCCACCATAGGACTGTGCTTGGCTCTTGTCAGAAGAGCCGATGACAGGCCTTGGGCTGGGGCTCTGGAGACAGGCAACGGAGGAACATTTTGCAAACCCAGAACAGAACCCAAGGTCACCGAGCCCCGGTCTGAAATGCTTTTTCCCTACTCAGATGCAGCTTTACAGTGCGATTGACTCACTCATCTACTGGGAGAGCAGGCCCTCCCTAGGGGAACCTCAGTCATCCTTCAGGGCCAAGACCTTCCTTAAAGCCAAGAAGAAAAACTCTGTATGAGGACAATAGAGTATTTTACAGTTGTTCAGGTCTTCCCTTTAAAGGTATTAATTAAAGTCCAGTATCATTATTCCTGTTCGTCAGATACAGAAATTGAGGCCAAGGGATCTGCACCTGGTAAATGGAAGATCTAGTAAATTCTAGTGCTGATTTTCCAGACCTCTGCAATTTTGTTCTTTCTACTTTGCTACTACCCCTCTCAGCATCACAAACCTAAAAACCTGTTTCTTGCAAGTCATTCAAGCATGTTAAGAAAGGAAGGTTGGAGCATTAATTTTCCATCCAGTGCTCACACGTGGGCCTTGCTCAAACAATCAAAAAGTATGGGAATAAATAAATGCTTTCTAAACTGGAAGAAAGTCAGGGTACTGGGGGATTCACTGTTCTGTTTCTTTTATTAGAGGAATTAGCCAAGAGGTAGTGTGCCTTCCATTTCTTGTCTTTCTCAGCTTTTCTTAAGGAGGAGGTAAGGAGACCTTAGGCCTGGTAGGATGGTGAGAAGATGAATGAGCTCCCAGTTTTGAGCTGGGAGGAGCCTGTGATGCCTGAACCCAGTGTGATTCAGTGTCGAGAAGGGTACTGGGGACCATATTTGGCTCTTACTTGGGACCTAAAGGGAGAAGAGATCTGGGGCAACTGTTATGAAAAATAAATTTATTCGTTCGTTCATTCATTCATTCATTCATTCATTCATATATTCTGTGCTAGCATCTGCCCTGATTCTGGGCACTCACTGGTGAGAGACAGACAGCCCTCCCTGCCCTTGAGGAGCTCATAGTCTTTCATAAGGACAGAGATCTGAGGCTGGACAAGTGCTATGAGGGAAAAAGTAAACGGGGTCCTGGGATGTGGGGGAATGGGCAGAAGGACCTGATTTTAATTTGGGCACCAAAGAGTATCTTTCTAAGACAGAGCTTGGGGTTATGATTTGAGTCCAGAAAACAAAAGAGTGAGCCTGAGGGTGGTTGAGGAGATGTGTCAGGCAGAGGGAGCCTGGGTGGAGCTCCTGTGTGGGGACAAGCATGGCCTGGAGGTGCTGACCAGAGGCCTCTGTGGCCACACCTGATGAGCAAGGTTGAAGCTGGCCCAGTGAGGAGTTCAGATACTGTCATCTTAATGGGTTTTGAGAAGGGTTGTGACACAGTCTGATTTGTGTTTTAAGCCTCTCTAGCAGTCCAAACCCCAGTGGGTGAAGGGACAGAATGGAACATGGTGGGGGAATGCAAACATTTTTTCCTTAACAGGTTTAAGGTACCACATCCATTCTTTTGGATTGGGCAGCCAGTAGGCCTGTGCTGGATTTTTTTTTTTTGCTACTTCATCTGATTTTGTTCATTCCAAACCTGCTCAGTCTCTTCCCCAGGTATAACTTTTCTGCTGCAGGCAAATCCTAACAACCTTGCATTCCTGCCCATGCTAATTACAGTTTTTCACCCCAACTTCAGTATAGATGTCTTCACCCCCACCAGACTGAGGCCAGGGAAGTAGAGTAGGTTTAGTTCCGGGCTTTGCCCTCTCATTAAGCTCCTGGCCTGGTCAGGCCCTGGGAGCTGAGTAGTGCGAGTGAGGAGAGGAAGGAATTCCAATTCAATGACAGACATTTATGGAGTACTTGCTGTGCACCAGACCTGTGCCCCGCGTGTTTCCCTACATAATGCTGCTTTAAAAGCTGTGTTCTGGGTCTTATCATTGCTCTTTTTCAGATAAGAAGTCAGAAGCTCTGTTTTAATATTTATTAATGTCACAAAAAAGTTATTGCTCGCTTCCTGTGTGTCACACACAGTGCCAAGGTGTTGGCGTTACAGTGATAAAAGAGATGAACACTATTGTTTCCCTCGTCGAGCTCACGATTAGTGATGACACCATGGTGGCGGCAGGGGTGGGGTGCAGCGCCTTCATTCATTTCGATGGTCGATTGACATTTCTCAGCCTTCTGTCAAGTATGAAGCACTGAAAGCCGAGTCCTATAATCCAGATTACTTACCCCCACTTACATGGAAATTCTGGGACCACCTCTATTTATAGTGAAGTAGAGGGAATAGGCATTAAACAAAAGTTGATCAAAGAAGGATTCAATCACAGTTAACAACAATGGCGCATTAGAGAGTACAGAGAGAAAAAGGAAGGGGCACGGCCTGGGGGTCCTAGCGAGGTTTCTCTAGCTCAGATCTGCAGAACACAGACTCAGCCAGGCTGGGCTCGGTGGTGGAAGGCCCAGAAGCTGGAAGGAGCTGTGAGGAAAGCCAGAGCAACTGAAGATAGCCAGGGGAACCCTGGTCCTGTGAGGAAGTGAGGGTGCATCAGACCCCAGTTTAGAACTCTGTTCTGGCAGTAGCCCCTAGGCGTCTGGATCAGTGTGTTCAGCTGTTTCAGTGTCGGAGGCCAGAGAGCTTGAAAGACACATGGGCATGCACTGACCGCAGACTGCTGGGCTTCAGCGCTACCCTTTCAAGCTCTGTAGCTATGGGCAAGTTACTCAAATCTTACATACCTCAGTTTCCTCCTTTGTAATATGATAACTGATAGTATACTTACCACCAAGAGTTGAGTAGAACTTGAATGGAATAATGCACATAAGCTCTTAGAGCAGCTTCTGGCACACTGTAAGTGCCAAACCCACATTTAGATGATTATTTGATATACCCAGCCATTTTGATGCAAGGAATAAGTTAGAATTTTAAGAGAAACCCATTTATCTGGGTGCATCAAAACTGCAGAAAGATGCCTTGGCTGGTGTGGCTCAGTGGATTGAGCTCTGGCCTGCAAACCAAAAGGCTGGTGGTTTGATTCCCAGTCAGGGCACATGCCTGGGTTGCAAGTCAGGTCCCTAGTAGGGGGTGCTTGAGAGGCAACCACACTTCGATGTTTCTTACCCTCTCTTTCTCCTTCCCTTCTCCTCTCTAAAAATAAATAAATAAAATAGTTTTAAAAAACCCTCAGAAAGAAAAAACAATCTAAAGTGCCAAGTTTTCTTTATTAAGGAATAGGTAAAATGATAGTAGTATGACCATCATTGCTGCTTTAACTAGTACAACATTTGTGGGGCGAAAGCTGTGGTATTTTCAGCTGTGTGGCTAGGCATATTTGGTTCACCAAAGAATTGAGTTTAACCATGGCCAACATAGATACTTGAATATCTGTGGTAGCAGAGAATATGATATAATGCTGACTATGTGCTGAATGACGGTTTTTTGGTATCGGGGAAGGGGATATTACACACTTGGTGAGTTTGCATAATTCTTCATGTCTTTAAGGTTCTGCTGTAAAAGGGGTAGTCATAGTATCTGCTTCAAAGGATTGTTGTGAGCACTAAACACATGACTTTTTCAAGTGCCTTAGCTCAGAGCCAGGTGCACAGCTCTATTTTTGTGGTCCTCTCATTGTTCTGTGTAAAAGGGAAATTGTAAAGATTTTAACTCGGTTATGATAGTACAGATCACTAGCTTCCTCTTCTCCATCCTTCCTCCAAGACACTTGTTTTCATTCTGCTGAACAGGGCAATGGGATATATTACAAAAGAAGCATTCCTGACCTTACATAATTCAAGAGTGATTTCTTCATCGGTATGAATGTAAAGTCAGATTTGCATAGTATCAGCTTTGGCAACAGAATCAAGATTTTTATGAATATATTTATATGGCGCAGTTCAAATGCACATAAAATGCAAGTACACTGTCCGTTTCAGATGTGGAAGCTCAATCCAGGACAACCAGTGTGAGCACAGAACAGGACAGAAGAAAAAAACGGCCAAGAGTAAGTAGCTCCTTTGGTCCTTGCTTGAAAATCATAGCAATTCCCTGGTAACCAGGATGGGGACCCTGGGAGAAGCCCCAGGGGATAAGGAGTGGATGTGTGCACTCTGGAGGGTCAGTGACTTTCTGGAGTCCCAGTCTTGGCTTTCATACTGCATGAGACAGATGGGGTCTGCTCCCTTCTTCCTGACTTAACAGGTATGCTTGGGCCACCTTTCTCCCCTGGGCTCCACTGATACTATCTCATTCATTCATTCATTCATTCAACCAATAGTTAAGCACCTTCTAGATGCCAGGGACCATGCCAGGCCCTGAGGATAAAACAGCAGCTAAGTGCACCCTGGCTGGGTACCTGTTAGTTAGAGCATCGTCCAATACGCCAAGGCTGTGGGTTCAACCCCTGGTCAGGGCACTTACATATAAGAAGCAACCAGTGAATGCGTAGGTGGGTGGAACAACAAATCAGGGTTTCTCTCTCTCAAATCAATTTTTAAAAATACAACAAAAAAAACAGCAAATAAGTTATAGAAATCCCTAATTAGTTTAATGAGGGGAGCAGATAATTAAAAGCAAACACTCAAGTAATGACGTAATATCAGACATTGGTCAAATCTACCAAAGGATGTGACATAAAGGGATGTGACAGCAATTGTGGGAAGGATCTGGTCTCCTCAGGGAAGTCGAGGAAAGCCTCTCTGGGCAATCCAAGGGCTGAGGAATGAGAGCCAGGCCAATGCCCAGGAAGGAGGGCACAGTGAGGCACAAAGACCAGGACAGGCACAGACTGGTGTGTTCCAAGAACCCTGACTCCTCGGGTCTGAGAATGCATTTGCTCATCTCTGCTTGAAGACATGCTGGCCTCTTCCAACTGACTTGCACCACACTGGAGCTGGCCCAGGCTCTGGACTCTGGAGCACACAGCCAAGTGCACCAGCCTCAGGCACTGGGGAGGAATTTACAGCCATGCTGAGCCTGTTTACCACCTGCCAGGGAGCTCTCAGAAGGCACAGGCTCTTTCTCAAAACCAGTTTTTACAGAGCCATGTGCAAAGCAATTCAACTGAGCAGGGTTTTTTTCTTAATTAATCTTTTTATTGAAGTATAACATTAGTTGAATGATATGAAACTGCTGATATTCAACCACTTTTCATGGTTGTACAAAGATGACAATTTCATGTGATTCAACATAAGTGCATTCAGAAAAGTGTGTAAGTGAGAAGTGTACAACTCAATGAATTTTCACAAAGTGAACACAACTGTGGGAAGAGCCTCTGGCCAAGAAGAAACATTACCAGTATTTTGTAGGTCTCACTCATGCTACTCTGGCTGCCGACCACCGTATACCCTGCCTCTGCACATAAAGATAATCACTATCTTGATTTTTAGCACTAAATTTAGCCCATTTTTATCTTTCTATAAATGGAATTATACAGTAGACACTTTTTTCAGTGAAATTTATTCAGTGTTTACATGTAGTTGAACTTTTTCATTGCTGTGTAATATTCCATTATATGGCTATGCTACTGTATACTTATTCTAGTATTTACGGGCATTTAGATTGTCTCTTACGTTTGTTTGTTTGTTTGTTTGTTTTATTTTTTATCCTCATCCAAGGACATTTTTGCATTGCTTTTAGAGAGAGAGGGAGGGGGGTGAGGGAGAATGACAGAAATATTGATGTGAAAGAGGAACATTGATTGGTTGCCTCTCACATGAGCCCCAACCAGGAGCCAAACCCACAACTGTAGCATGTACCCTGGCCAGGAATCAAACCCACAACCTTTAGGTTTATAGGACAACACTCTAACCAACTAAGCCATCTCGACCAGAGCTCCAGTGTTTGCTTTTAATAATACTGCTTCTGTGAACATTCTTGTACATGGCTTTTGTTGAGTACATGTCTGTGTATCTGTGGATATATACTGAGGCCTGATTCAGCTTTAGTAGGTATTTCCGAACAGTCATCCAGAATGGTTGCACTAATTCACACTCTGCCCTGCCTCAATCAATGCCTCTTTGCTTCCTAGCTCTTGGACTAGTTCTGTGCAAAGGATGGATATGGGGTGGGGTGCATGACACGATTCATGGGATGAATCTCAGTGTGTGCAGCAATTGAGAGGACAAGTCTTTATAGCCAGCTAGGCCTGGATTTGATCCTCTGTTTACCTGTCACCTCCATGACCTTGGCCAAGTCACCTGGACTGTCACTGAACCTCAGGTCCTTCATCTATAAAGTGTAAGTAGAGTAGCTCTTATCTCACAGGGCCTTTTACTAATTCCTTTACGTTGTTTGTAGAATGCCTACTCCATGTGAGGCGCTGTTCTGGGTACTGAGAATTCAGGCATGAACAGGATAAAAGAGGCTTTGCCCACATGGAATGTACGTTCTAGTTAGGGGAGACAGGTAATAACAGAGCAAACAAATCATGAAAGTAATTTCAGATACATGCTGTGGAGGCGATACAACAGGGTGCGGTGGTGAGGCCATGACTTTAGGGGTGGTAGGGGAAGCAGGGAGGCAGTAACGGAGCTGTGGCCCAGATGGCCAGAAAGAGGCAGCCATGGATGGATATGAGGGAAGAGCACTCCAGGCAGAAGGGCTAGCTGGTGCAGTGGCCACCAGACAGGAGCAAGCTTGGTGTATGTGAGCCGCAGAAAGAAATGTGATGCTGCGGGAACTAACTATCTGAGGGGAAGGGCTATCTGAGAAAAGGCGGCAGAAATAGGCCTGGGCCAGGTCCTGTAGGGCCTTGAAGGCCGTAGTAAAGAGTTTCCATTGTATTTTAACATCAGTGGAAGTCATTGGAGAGTTGTAAGCAATGGGAGCTAATTTACATGAAGATTACAATAATATATATGCACACTCTGACTGCTGTGGCTCAGTCAGTTCAGAATTATGTCATAAAGCAAAAGGTTGCCAGTTTGATCCCTGGTCAGGGCACATGCCTGGGTTGGGGGTTCAGCCGCTGGTCGGGGTACATATGAGAGGCAACCAGTTGATGTTTCTTTCTCACGTGGATGTTTCCCTTCTTCCCTTTCTCCCCCTCTTTTCCCTCTTTCCAAAAATAAATAAATAAAATCTTTAAAACATACATACATATATAAAACTTAGCAGAGAGTCTGGCATAGAGTGATGTTCAATAAATGCTAGTTGCTGCTACTGCTATTATTGTTATTATTGATGCTCTTAAAGAATCTAAAAATGTTTCTCCTCAATGAGGATGAGAAAGCCAAAGTGCAGAGCCATTACCATCCACGTGTAAAGTCAGTCACATCAGAGAACAGGATGTAGATTTTATTAATCAAAGAAAATGCTTTTGGTTCCTTTCCCAAATGGGACCTTCAAGACAGAGGATTTTCTCTGTGTTAGCAATTGTCTGGAGCCAATCAAACTCAGCTCTTTCAGCCCCACTTTACCAAAATGCCCACAGTTCAGTCACTTGAGTGCCGCTGGTTATGGTCCTGCTGCCATTTGGGGCCCTTGGAAAGAATCATCTGCTTCCTCTCTGCATCTGGTGGGCTGGGAATGGGGCGGCACTTCCTGTCCTCCCCCTTGAACGCCCACCAGATTCACTGAGATGCCATCGCTATCCTGGCTTGGAGGCTCTCCCACCACGTTCTCACCATGCAGGCAGCCCTGGGAGTGTTTTTCCATTCAGGAAAGGCCTCTGAAGGAACTGCCTTTAATTCTGTCTGATACAGAGTAATGTCACGTTAATGATCTGTGAGTGAATGAATGCAAATTGAGTAATGAAACTGGGCAAAGCTTCTTAAGGTATGTAACACTTGTTTCTGGGCCAAGTGCCCTTCTCTTGGTAAGGATGTTTTCATTCCTTATCAAAATTTGTTAAACTTCTGTTAGGTGCTGGGCACTATACAACAGTGAACAAAAAGACTCCGTTTTTGCCCTCATCGCGCTTCCAGTCTAGTGGGACATACATCAATCAAATAATTGCACAAATATAAATAGAAACGACAACAATGGGCCCTGGCTGATGTGGCTCTGTGGATTGAGCACTGGCCTGCGAACCAAAGGGTCTCCAGTTTGATTCCCAGTTTAGTGCACATGCCTGGGTTGCGTGTGGGTCCCCGGGGGTGGGGAGGGGGACAGGGCGGGGCATGCAAGAGGCAACCACACATACTGATGTTTCTCTCTCTCTTTCTCCCTCCCTTCCCCTCTTTCTAAAAATAAATAAAATCTTAAAAAAATTACAACAATGGGAATTGAATCAGGCCCATTTCCTTTGATTAATAAAATCTACATCCTGTTTTGTGATTTGATTGACTTTACACCTGTGGGTGGTAATAGGTCTGCAGGAGATGTATTGATGCCCTGAAGGTATGTAATGAAAGCTGTGACTCTGGGAAAATTATTCTAGTAAATGACATTTGAGCTCAGCCTAAAAGGATGAGTGGTGACAAAATGGGTTTGGAGAGTGGGATGAAAAGTATTCCAGGCAGCAAACAGCATATGCAAAGGTCCTGAGGTGAGAGAGATTATGCATGGTAACCCGAGGATGTAAGAGAAAGCCACTGTGACTGCAGGGCTGAAAATGAGGTGGACTCTGGTCTGAGAAAAAGCCAGAGATATGGCAGAGGGGACAGATCACTAAAAGTTTTGAAGGCTATAGTAGGATATATAATTTAATCCTTCTCAAGGACTACTGGTTGCCACCTAAAAGGCTTGAAGCTGTAGATGAGTGTATTCAAGGGAGTGTGTTATTCTGGCTGCAGTGCAGAAAGTAGATTAGAAGGAGCCAGAATAGGTTCTGATAACTTCCTGGCCTTCTTTGGCCCTTCAGCCCCGGAGGTGACAATGGAGTGCTGGTTTTCCCAGTTTTAGGGTGTTGCACGCTCCCTCTGGTTTCTACATACTCTCCCCATGTTTGCAAACCATTCCTTTATCAGAGTCTTCTCAAATGATTGAATTTGTTCTATTTGACTTGATGAAGAAATTGCATTGGCTGGATAAAGCAGAAGCAGACTTTAGCAGCTACTTAACCTAACTCATTTGTTTTACTTGTAACAAGCACATTTTTAACTGGATTTTGCTTTCTAGCCAGCCTGACAAGCTTTTTTTTTTTTCTTTTAATGTAGAGCAGTACATTTCAGTTTGCATGCATTTATATAAGAATTAACAGTTACTGAAATAGTAAGGGTTTTTTTTATTTCGTTTTGTGCTATTTGTCCTGTGTGTGTGTGTGTGTAAGACTGTTCCCCCCCCGCCAAGAAGTTTTAGATTATATTGTAATTAAGCCCAGAGGAAAGTGGGAAGGTGCGTAGATTTCATGTACCCCTCCCCTTGCACATGTATACCTACCTCTCCTGTGCTCTGGCAATTTTTTTGTTTTCCCTTCTACTTTTTTGTCTTACGCATCAAAGCTTTTTTTTTTTATGAATCCCATTTTTTCCCCATTGATTGACTTGAAAGTTACTGTCTCTCTGTCTATTTATTCTTTTAATGGATCCCCTAGATACAAGATCTGTCCAGAAAAAGTCCAGCCATTGTGAATATAATAACAGTTTGTGTGACATCACTGTAACCTGGCAGCTAAGGAGGGTGGACTGGAATGTGCAAGCGTGAACAATGATGACTTACTTCACTGTACTAGTCAGTGGGAGCAGTAGACGCTGTTGAGTGAACATGTGTATGATGTAGCCATTACATTCAAAATGACTGAGCGAGTAGAGCAACGAATGTACGTCAAACTTTGCATTAAGCTTGAACATGCCTCTGTGGATACTGTTCAGATGATTCAGAAGGCCACAGCTATGGGCAGCTGGTGATTGGCAGCTTCACAACAATGTGCCCACTCACACATCATGTCTTGTGCAGAGTTTTTTTTGTGAAACATCAAATCACCCAGGTGACTCATCTCCCTACAGCCCAGATTTGGCACCCTGCAACTACTGGCTTTTCCCAAAATGAAAATCACTTTTGGAAGGGAAGAGATTTTAGACCACCAATAAGATTCAAGAAAGTCTCACAGGGAAGCTGATGGTGATTGGAGAAGTATGTCAGGTCCCAAGGTGCCTACTTTGAAGGGGACTGAGGTGTCATTGTCCTGTGTACAGTGTTTCTTATATCTTGTATCTTCTTCAATGAATGTATCTATTTTTCATATTACATGGCTGGACACTTTCTGGACAGACCTCATATTTAAAAATTAATTACAATTTTTACCCTCTTAACACAGTACAAGGACTTTAAACTACTTTAACTTTAACCCTTAAGTCTATACCTCCCACCTGCTCCCCCATTTATATTCTGTTGCAGTTTGAGTTTTCGTTCTCTCTTTTTGTTTTCCCAGGACAGGTGAGATTATTATTGTTTCTTTATACAATTGATTGCCATCCTCCTGTCTGAAATTAATCCTTTAGCATTTCCTGCAGTAAGGTTCTGTTGGAACTAAATTCTCTCCATTTTTTTTTTTTTTTTGGTTTGAAAATGACTTTCTTTCACCCTCATATTTAAATCCTTGAATAAAATTCTGATTGCCACTTATTTTGTCAGCACATTAAAGAGACCCTTCTGGCTTCCATTGTGGCTACTGAAAGACCACCTCGTTCTACCCTCCAGTGTCATGTACATAATTCTTTATATTTGTTATCTTTTTGTATCTCTGGATCACCTTCTGGATTTCTTCTTATCTGTCTTCCAATAAACAAATTCTGCCTTTAACAATATCTAGTCTGCTATTTAATCCAGCCTAGTTTTTATTTTATTTTATTTTTCAAATTGGCTTGATTGCCTTTTATAGTCTTTGGCTCCTGGCTAATATATTTAAAGCTCACATTTATTTCCTAAAATATATTAAATATACCCATTCATATTCTATACTTGATAATTCTACATCTCATATTTTTGTGGGTCTGATTATGGTCTGTGTTGTTTCTGCTAGTTCTCACCTATGGCGCCTCATTTCCTGGTGTGTTTTGTGATTTTTAACTTACAGTTCGATTTCTTGGAATTTAGTGAGCATTTCTTGAGGCATAGGTTGAAACTGCAGTCCCTTAAGAGAGGATTTTTATTTGCTTTTACCTGTTACTAGGGTTTATTCCTACCTTGAGCTCCTTAAATTAAATTTTCTGCTTGAGGTTTTTCAGATGCATAGGGTACAAGTAGAATGAATTCAGTCTAAAAACTCATGGATAGTGTGAAGGCTGGGTTGCAGTTATGCGAATTTTCAGGGGAGATCTTCTTTATTCCCTCATCAGGTATCAAAGTTGGTCAAACAGATTTCCTTGATGCCCCTCTGTACCATGAATTTCTTTATCGTTCCCCCCACATAAAGGTTGTAACTCTTTGTAGACCCTTTGGAGGGGCTATTCTTAGACTTCTGACCTCATGCAAGTTCCAGTTTTATCTCCTGTCCTCCTCATTCTTTGTATTCATCGAAATGGAAGCTTCAGATCACCAAGTTTTGGCAGATATCCTCAGGCGAAGCTGTCTTGGGCACTCACTTATGTTACAGAGTTCCCTTTTCATTTCTTTTTTGGCCTTTGTATACTCCTTACTGTTTTGCCTATTCAGCAAGCATTTTTGAAAAATATTAAACATTATGTAAATGTTATTCAACGTTTGGAACTGTTTTTATTGGGAAGGTCATCCAGGGTGTTTTGGCCACCATCCTGTCAGAAAACTGTCAGAAAACTGTCAGAAAACTGTCAGAAAGTGAACCAATTCCTTTATATTCCCAGAGAAAGAGGTAGCATGGTGGAGTACAAAGAGTTGTGAGGCCAGACCACACTGGATTCAGATCCACGTTGATTTTTGCAAAAACCCTGGGATATAGTTACAATTTTTGTCTTCATTTCGGAGCTCAGGAAACTTGCCTAAGTCCACAGGATGAAACCAAGACCCAAACCCATGCGAGCGTCTGGAGCTTACGTTTTTACGCTCAATGCTATTCCGCCTTCCTAACAGCGTAGACAACTAAGGCCTAAATTCTCAGCACTTCCTTAAATGTGCATGTGCTGCAGTAGTCCATCAGGGGGCCAGGTACAACTAGAACGCTGGATAACAGACAGTGGTTTTAGAATTCAGTGGAAGTTCCTTAGTTGGCTATGAGGGGTGAAAGAGAAGGTGGAATAAAAGGTAACTCCACGTTTTTAAAAATTGAACTTGTTGGAGTGACATTGGTTAATGAAATTATCACATGCTAGGCTTCAGGGGCACCATTCCGTAATACATCATCTGTATATTGTGTCGTTGGTTCACCACCCATGCCTCCACATTTCTGAGTGGGGACCAGATGGAGGGTGTTCTTAGGAATAGGGAAGTCAGAGAGAGCAGTTTGTTTTCTGTTTGTTTTGTTTAGTGCCCCAGTTTCCTAATCTGTAACACAAGGTGGTCGGACTGACTACCTTCAGACGTTCTGTGGTTCTAGACCTCTGGAGGTTTGAGAATTGGTCAGACTGTTCAGGAGGACTTGTCTGGCGAGCAGTTGGAATTCAGAGCTGGACTCTGGATGTGTCCAGGTCTCAGTGTGGGTGTGTTGACTTGAATGGGAGATTGGGGAGGGCAGGCACTATAGTTTAAGCCATGGAGATGGGTTTATGGAGGACAATGGCCTGTGTGGGGGGAATGACTGTGTCCCACGATACAGAGGATGTGTTAGTTTGCCAGGTTTACCATAACAAAGTTCCTTAGACTGGGCGGCTTAAGCAAGAGAAATTTATTTTCTCACAATTCTGGAGTCTAGAAGTCAGAGATCAAAATGTTGACAGGGTTGGCTTCTTCTGAGGTCTCACTGCTTGGCATGTAGACGGGCTCCTCTCTGTCTCCTCAGGACCTGCCTTCTGCCAATGTCCTCATTTCCTCCCATGAGGCAGCAGTCACAGTGGGTTGGGGCCACCCTGAGGACCTCATTAATTACTTTTTAAAGACCCTGTCACCCAGTACAGTTACATTCTGAGGTGCAAGGGATTAGGGCTTCAGCATGTGAATTTTGGTGGAGGACGCGATTCATCCCGTAATAGAAGGTAAGAATTAGGGACTGAGAAAGGAGATGGAAAGACAACAGAAGAATAGTTTCACCCAGCGAAACCGAAGGAGGAGAAAGGTGCAGAGGGAGCTAGTGAGGAACAAAGGTGGTGGAAAGAGCACCTGGATTAGCAGTGGGAACTCCTGGGATCGCCTACACAGAAGCCCCTTCAGTGGAGGTGGAGGCCGCATATTCGAGGTCGAGGCGCCCGCAGCATGGTAAGAGAGTGGAGGGCAGGGCCAGGCAGCAGGGTTTCGGTTTCCCTTCCAGACAGAGTAGACACTCCAGGTGCACATTTATTGAATGCGTACATGAATCTCCTTTCCTCCTTCCTCTGATATTCCATGGTCCCAGGGCTCGGTTTCTCTTTAAAACTCTAAGGTGAGCCTGCATTCCAGGACTGTGGCCCTGAGCTTCTTTGTCTTATGTACCTGGCCCTTCAGGACAAGCCAGGAAGAATAGAACATCTTTTCTCCTAGGAAGCCAGAGAGAGAGAGAGAGAGAGAGAGAGAGAGAGAGAGAGACAGAGAGAGAGACAGAGAGACAGAGAGAGAGGGAGAAAGGAAAATCAAGTAAAAAACAAACCAGACCACATTATCACTGAGCTACCACAGTTTTAAAGAACAGAATGGGGTGATGTGAGGTTGGAGAGACCTTGGGGGTCATTTTGCAATTTTCCTGTCTGCTCTCCAGAAATGAAGATGTTCATTCATTCATTGGGAAAAAAAATGTCTTAATTAAGCACCAACTCTGAATCGGACACTGCTATACTGGGCAAGAGGGAGATACCAGTGAGGCAAATGTCTAAGCTTTATTGACTGCTTTTGTAATGCCATGCCCTGTGTTAGGTACTTGGGGTACCTCCTGCTCTCAAGGACAGAAGAAGACAGACTGCTGGTGTTGCTTTTGCTTTGTTACGGGTAGGGGAATGGGCTAACTGAGGCTTAGGAGGGTTTGGTAACTCACTGTGGGCCCCAGATCTGTAAGTAAGCAACTTGGACACAGCCCAGTGGCACCTTTTTCCAGCCCTAGTTCCCTCAGGCCCCTGAGGCTTCTTCCAGAGTACAGTAAGTGTCTGGCTTGGGGTCCTCCATGAGTCAGGCTGAGCAACAGATAAGAAGTCCCAGTTCCTGCCATTCCATCCTGTCCTGGGCCTGAGAAAGGACACAGAGTGAAGGGACGGATGTGGATTAGGATAATAATGCCGAGTCACTGCTGATGAAAGCCCTGTGTGTTCACCTCCTTCCAGCCACCACCTGAAGCCTGTCTCAGCTACTGTCCTTGCTGTCACATCAACATCCCTCCCAGCCCCACTGAGAAAAACAGCTGGGGTTGTGTCTCATGAACCAAAGATGTGTTTCCTTCCTTCAAGGCAGTACAAGGAGGTGGGAGGGCGGTGTGGGGAGGCCTCCTCAGGGCTACCTGAGAACACAGCTGGGTTCTACTGTCCTGTTCCCCGATGCTCGGGATTTCCTCTTTGCTCCCAGAGAAAGGGAGAAACATGGATTCTGTGAACTCCTATTATGCAGGCTCAAGAGGAAACAGTTCAGTGACCTCTTTCTTCTATTTTGAGGTCAGGAGGAAGGTGCTCATGCTGCTGCCCAGTGAGTCAGTGGGTCTCGGAACTGAATGTTGTGTGTGTGGATGGAGAGCTCAGGAGTTAGAGCCAAATTGGAAGACTCCCCCCAGCCTGCTTCTGATCTGGCCGTCAGAAGCCTTAGAGACTGAAGTGGTCCACAGAGATATCTATGCAAGGGTGTTCATCACAGTATCCTAGCAGTAGCAACCAACACACCCATGTAGGGGCGGGGCGGGGGGGGGGGCTGATGAAATCAATGATAGCTGCTTTCTACAGAAGAAATCTAAGTTGCCATTGCACACTGTGTGGTGGATCTACCAGGTGTGGATACAGCACGGTGTTCAAGACTGGTTGCTCAGTGAACAAAGCAATCCACAGACCAGTGTCTGTGTCTGCATATGTTTCTTTGTACGGCCACGGACGCTGTCTGTAAATACACAGGAGAAACTGCTAACTGGTTACTTCCGGAGAGTAGGAATGGAGTTGTGGGTGGGGAGTGAGACTTTGGCTTTTTGCACTCTTCTGTACTTTCTTTTTAAAATCATGAGCATGTGTTGCTTTTATAATACAATGACAATAATAAAGGCAAAGTGGAAGAAAAAACAACTTCAGAAAGTTCACAAACCACAGGCTCCCACCCAAACAATTCCGCACTGAACCCAAGAGTGCCAAGGGCAGGGGCGGTGATGAAGTGGGGCCGGGGATGCCCTGGAACGGTGGAACTTGCCCCCAGCCACTGCTTGCAGAGATGTGCTTTGATCAGAAAAGGGCAGACACAGAGGTAGGGAGTGGAAGGAAATCACTGTGTGCAAGGCTGACTCAGTGATAGAAAGTCTTAAGCAAAATCAAGACCAAAATTCAACTCCAATAGCAGAGATTCAAGTCTTTTATAACAATAGCTGACATATTGAGTACTCACCATGTATCAAAGCAGAGTACAGATTTATTTACTTAGCATTATCTCATTTAATCTTCACAGCAACCCTACGAGGTAGCGCTGTTACCATTCCATTTTTACAGATGAAGATACAGAGGCTCAGAGGGTCTAATTATTTGCCTAGTGCTAAGCGACACAAATATTTGCCCAAATATACACAGTAATTGCTAGGACTGGGATTAACCCAGGTCTGTCTGTTTCTGGAGGCAGCCCTCTTATTACCTCCTGAATACTATTATATGTTGAACTCTAAGAGACCCTTAGGTGCAAGAACAGGACATCCTTACATCTTTGCCATCAATGAGCTGCCAAGTAGTTGGGGAAAACCACAGTAACCAGCGTAGACTGTATAGTCTTATATAAGGTATGTATCTGGGTTTAATTGGGCTGCAAAGATGATTAAATACTATTTGGATTTTCAAATTGGGGACATCAGCAAGGTTTGAAGTTGTCAGCGAAGGCATGTTGGAGGAGGAAAGATTTAAACCAGGTCTGGAAGGATGGATTGAATTAAAAGAAGGGTGAGGATAACATTCCAGAGAAGAGAATGCACAAACTATGTAAAGTCTGCTCTGAGACAGTGAAACATCTCTCTGGTCTGAGTGAGTTGTATATGTGTGATAAGTGAGCTGGTGTGCATAGGGAGGGAAAAACAAAGCATTAGGAGTAATTCTGAAGATTAAAAACTGGCAGAGAAGTTGTGACTTAATGTGGAAGGAAATGAAGAGCCTCTGAAGGTGTTTTGGGCAGTAAAGAGACACAGAAAAGTGATGCTTCCGAGACATTAACCTCACAGAGGAGTCAGAGCGAGTCGGAGCGGAGGAGGGGCCATGTGAAAACGGGTGTGGTGTTGGGGCCTCCATGGGGATAGTAGCACGGGCAATGGAAAAGGAGACTCAGTGTGAAAATTGCTGTGAAGAGGGAGGAAGCACGGGACTTGATGATTGAAAAGAAACAGACTACGGAGAAGAGGGTCCAAGCCAAATAGTTCTGGGGCTTCAAATCCAGGTGGGTAAGAAGGGAATGCCTGTATCTGGAACAGGGAACTGGGGGAGGGTTCTGGTTTTCTTTTGAGGTGAGGAGGGAAGAGATGATGAATTGAGTTTTTATCCCAAACTACACATTTCCCAAGACTGTAAGAGAGCATAGGGACTTTTTCTCTCCTACTTTTCTTGGTGGTATGATGCATAGGACTCCCTTTGGACCAGTTCGTTCATTCATTCAACAGCTCTTTATTAAACTGTCATTATGGTCTAGTTCTTGGGAACACAGAAGTGAGTGGGGCAGCCCTGAGCCCTGTCCTCATGGAAAGCAGATATTGAACAAGAAATTACAAGGGTCCTTTCTATGCTCCTAGTACTGAAGAGCCATTTCTTCCCCCAGACTAATCCTGTTCTTTATCCCCCAAATCCAGAGCATGTACCAACTGGTAAGGGCATTTGTCAAACATTTTATTAGCAATTGTATCTTGTAATAAAAATTACCATTACAACCATTGATTTATTCCTTTGTTCTACAAATATTTGTTGAGTGTCACTGTGGCTCTGTATTTTTAGCTTCCATATGTGCAACCTAGTAAAGGACACAGACAAATAAACAGGTAAGGTTAAGAGAGTATGATAAGTGTATCAAGGGGGTAATACCCAGGTGTTGTGGGAGGGACTAAGAGGGGTATCTACCCAACTAGGAAGGGCAGGTGGCTGGGCAGGGAAGTTTCCTTGACAAGAATAAGGAGGTGTTAAGCTACATAAGGGCAGGGGGTGGGGCGGGGCTATATCTTCCATGCAAAAGGATATTTCTCATTCAAAGACCTGGGCACTAGAGAGGCCTAGACTTGTTGGGGAATGATTTACAACCTAGAATTTTATACCTAGTGAAACTACCAATCAAAATATGAAAAAAGAATAAAAGAAAGACATGTTCAGATATGCAAGGTCTCAAAATACATGCTTCCCATGTATCTCTTCCCAGGAAGCTAGTAGAGGACCTGTCCCAACAAAACAGAGAAGCAAATCTAGTGAGTAGACACCATGGGAGTAACCGAATGGTGTTCAGGTAGGCAGGGGTTGGATCGAAAAGTCTTCTACATGCACAGCAAGGAGTTGGGCATCATTATACCGCCAGAGTTACTTAGATGAATGATAGGATGATATTCTAAAATAGTAATTTTTTCAAACATTGAATCTTAGGGACCCTTTTGAGCAACATTGTGATTGGCTTCAATAATAAACAATAGTTTTAATGTTTTTCATATTTTGCATTCCTTTGAAAATAATTTTGCGGAGTTCTAAAGAGTTTGGGAAAGTCTAGAAATGTGAATAACTACTACTTAAGCAGCCTTGTGCAATTTGGTGGGGCCCACAGGGTCAAGAGGTTGTAGGAACTTGAAGGCCTATGGCAAGGAACGGTTCTGGGGCAGCATGCCCCCAGGGCATGCTGGGGGAGGGGAGAGTTGTGCAGGGAGGGGATGCGGCCCCGCTAGGAAGTTTCATCATGACTCTGCCGGTCATTCTTCCTTCAGCAGCAAAAGTGATCCCTGGAAGAATATTCTACTAGAACAGATCTGCTTTCCAATTAAATGCTGAAACTGCCTTCACCAATGACTTCCAGACTACGAAGAAATAAATTTTTAAAAAGCAAGCATGGGGTGGGGGAAGCACAGCATGAGTGTGGTTCCTCTCCTGCTGAACTTGCCACAGCTGGAATAAGGCCGGTTACGGGTGTGTGAGTGTGCATGGGAGAGAGAGCGATGGAGAGGGAGAGAGATTGTTCAGAGGGCTCAGGAGAAATTTATGGGTATGTTACAATATTTTAGCAAATCATGGTTGAAGCCAGAGCAGAGATCCAGGTGTTCCCTAAATGTGAAGCCAAGCAGAACATTTTATTTATGAATTCGGCAGACAGATGGTTGTTTTCTTTTTCACACCTGCGTTCCAACTACAATGATAACAGAAACCAAGCAGCGTGTTGGGGTGTCCACTGGTTTTGCTGGCCATCAAGGGGTTGCTCAGTTCATCAGTTGGGAGAAACCCTTCCCTGCCCGCTCCTGATCAACCTCTTTGTCTCCCACTAAGCAAGTGCATTTTAAATACTGATCTAAAGTTGCTGGCTGGTGACCTGGAAAATTCCTTTTGCTTTGTTATGCTGCTAATGCCCATCAGTTAATTTAAGCCTCCTACTCTAGAAACTTTCCTTCTAACTAGACTGAGAGGCAGGAGCTGAAGTTAAGAAATGAATGGAGTCCTAATTCTAAGGGATTTGGGAAGACTCAAAGTTCATCAGGCCTAGGTGAAGGGAAGGAAGGAATATAATTTGTCCTTATCTGTATGTACAGCATCTGGCACGAGGGCCTAGGTACACAGGGCCTTACTGAATGACTGTAGATGAAGGTGATAATTTTTTTTAGATTGTATTTATTTATTTTTAGATAGACGAAGGAGAAAGAGAGAGAGAGAGAAACATCAATGTGCGGTTACCTCTCACGCTCTCTCCACGAGAGACCTGGCCTGCAACCCAGGCATGTGTCCTAGACTGGGAATCGAACTGGTGAACCTTTGGTTCACAAGCCAGCACTCAGCTCACTGAGCCACACCAGCCAGGGCTGAAGATGATACTTTTTGAATGCAGTAATAGCTCAACCATGCAAGATTTTGGTGGACACAGGTCTTCTGAAACACCTTTAATTCTAGAGGCTAACACTCAGACTTATGTCTGAGATGTTTTAAGCTAGTAACTGTGTGAATGCTGATAAGCCACAATGCTCAGGTACCTACCTTATTCTCACTTGAAAGGTACAGTTAATAATTGCCTTGAATCTCATTATTGTTAGTTATAAAGCCAAGAATTACCATAACTATGTGTGCTGGGTACAGGGTTCGAGACTTTTCCTGTATTATCTCAGTTAATTTTTACTAAAAAACTCTTTGTGGTAAATACTATTATTATTCCCATTTTAGAGCAAAGGAAACTGAGGCTTAGTGAGGGTGCTAGAGCTGAGAATCCACGGGGTTCTCTGTCCTTTTAGCTCTTGTTCTTTACCAGGACATTACACTATTTATAAACTGCAGAAATCTAAGAAAACATGAATAAAAGGAAGTATAGAAAGGCCCAACAATTCCTTCTTAGAGCATGACCTTGTGCCGGTCACGCCAGCCACAAATTTGCGGAGTTATCAAGTCCTCACTAGTAGAGACAGTTCTGTGTATGTACCTTGTTACAAGTGGACCGCTGCCCCTAGCTTTGGGGATTTCTGGAGTAAGGTTCTAACCGCAAAGTACTGTTGTTTCTCATCAGGTCTTGGTCTGTCAGGTCCATTTCTCAGCTTCCAGAACAACAGGTAGACACACAGAGAAGCCAGAGCCCTGGAATACCAATGCCACTCCCTGTACCCACCTCTACTGCCAAGTAGCATCTCTGGCAGTTTTTCCCTCTCAGATGAGCTTTGTCATTTCTTGTATCAGTTGGAGCTGGCAGCTATCAAATCCACCTTCTTTCGGACACTCACTGACAAGAGGAAAGGCAGCTGACCAGGTAAGAGACGGCCACAAGAGTGCCACACGGAGGAGAAGACAACTGTGGAAGAGCGATGGGACCGCTCACTCCCACTGGGAAAATCTGCAAAGATGGTGTTGCCAGGAGTCGACCCTGAAGACAGTTCCCAGGGTGGGTTTTTATACTTTCCCTTTTAATATGTATTGTTGTTATTTATATAGAAGTACCCTTATCTTAAAAAAATAATACATGGCTGTTAACATTAATATAGAGAAATTAAAGCACACCATTAATATAACACACTCTATCACAGTGCCCCCTCCCCCGCCACCCCTAGGTACCTATCTGCCCAGGCATCATTAGCAACCGTATGGAGCCTGTCCTTCCCGATGGTTCTGCTGGTTTCTTCTCTTTCTCTCTGTGCCCATGTGTGTTGTGCTCACATAAGATCAGTAAGGAGACCCTCTTGCACCTTGTATAACACAGGCAACTCTCTAGTTTGTGCAGCTCTCTTCTCTTTTTTAACAGCAGCATAATGTTCCACTGTAAAACTAGACCCTCTTTTCTTCTACTGTCTGTTTTAGCAGGGCTTTTACTTCCTTAGGGAACTTGTTTCAGCTCCCCCTTACCATGCCTTCTTTGGGTCCTGCCTCAGGACCTGCTTAAATGTGAAGACGGTCAAGGTGAAAAGGGCAGTGGCGGGTCCCATACATGAGAATGTGGGCATGGGTGACTGTAGGCTACCCTGGCCATGCTGGGGTGCAGTGCTCTCCTCCTCGCCCTGACAAATCGTTCTTCCGTCTGGTTAAAGCAAAACTGCGTGTTTTGGGGGAATTGTTTTTGAAAATGACCAAGAGGATCAATGCAGAGAAATTTAGAAGTCTGTCTTCTTAAGAGTTACAGCCTCTCACATAGGACCTGCACTCTGGCCATGCACACTTTGGGGCTGTCAGAATGCCCAGAGGTCATCCAGGCCAGCTGCCTGCCTCCATGTATGAGCGGTCCTAAGGCACCCCATTATTTTCTCTTGGAAGCTACTGGTGTGATACACAACTCTGTTAGGTAGAAGTTTGCTCCTTGTCGCTGGAAAGGCACTGCAGCTTAGAGGATTCAGGCAAGACCACTTGTTAGCTACATGCCCTTGACCAAATTTTGTATCTTCTTTGTACCTCAGTTTTCTCATCCATAAAAGGAATAGTAGTACCTATATAATTTGGTAGGGGTTTTCTTTGTGACTTAAATGTTGTAAAATAAAATATAAACATAGCATATTTGGCCTATGATATAGTTAGTGGATGCTAAGCATAAGATTATGTGCTGATTATACCCTGAACCCAAATAGCTCTCATGGTGCTTTAAACTGACACTTTACAGGTCACTTAGGTCACTAGCTTTTAACCCTGACTGTACACTAAACTCACCCAGAGATCCTTTAAAAAAAATGCCAATGCTAGCCCTGACTGATGTGGCTCAGTGGATTGAGCTTCAGCCCGCAAACCAAAGGGTTGCCAGTTTGATTTCCAGTCAGGGCACATACCTGGGTTGTGCGCTAGGTCTCGAGTGGGGGACTTGTGAGAGGCAATCACACATTGATCTTTCTCTCCATCTCTTTCTCTCCCCCTCACACTCTGTCTAAAAATAAATAAATAAATAAAATCTTTTTAAAAAATGCCAATGCTGAAGCCCTGGCCAGCTAGGTCAGTTGGTTGGAGTGTCAACCCATTATGCCAAAACTGTGGATTCAGTCTCTGATCAGAAAACATACAAGAATCAACCAATGGGTGCATAAATAAACGGAACAACAAATCAATGCTTCTATCTCTTTTTTTCTTCCTTTCTAAGAATCAATAAAAGTTAAAAAAAAAAGTTTAAAAAAATGCCACTGCCCAGACTCCATCACCAGAGAGTTGGACACTCTTAGTCTGAGGTGGGATCAGGGAGGAGTGTTTTTGAAAGCCTCCCTGGGTAATCCTAGTATACACCCAGGGTGCAAACTACTGAATTTTGTTCAGTGTTCTCATTTTCCAAATGAGGAAATGGAGGCCTAGGGCAGGGAAGGAGTTTGCCCTGGTTATTACAGCAGAAGGACTCAGGTCTCTTTTATCTTGGATGTCAGTGTAGCTCTGTATTTTCAGCCCTCCTGCACATGGACCAGGAAAGGACACAGGCAAATAAACAGGCAATGATAATAGCGTCAATAGGTGTTCTTCATGTGGTCCCGGGGACTCCTCAACAAATTCTTTGCAGGGCTGGACCTGCCTCTTCACCCTTCAGCTCCCAAGTCAGTTGGTCACCTGCTCCGAGAGTCCTCCCCATAGAAAGCCCTTTCTAGAATATGATCCTTTTAACAAAGCGCTACAGCATGTGAACTAATCCTGATCATTCGTTAGTTCATGCATTCAATCGTTCAGAATCTAAGCCCCTTGGAAGTAGGGACGGCGTCTGGTTTGTTCCCGCTGTACCAGGGCCTAGAATGGTGACCAGCGCTTAGTAAAACATGCTCATTAAATGACTGAATGGCCGAAATCCCAGGAGGGCAGTTCAGTGTTTTTTATTTTTCTGGTCCTAGCCATCTGATTCTCATTACTGGGGAAGCCTCCCTCTTCTTTGGCGTTTTATAAACCTCGTGTGCGTACGTCGACATTTTAACCATAAATCCGGCATTTTGGGGCTGGAAAATTCGAGGCGAGGGGATTCGGGAAGGGATAAAAACAAGCCGGAGGTCCGAAGCCGGGGCGGCGGTGCCCTAGCTGGGGGTTGGGAGGGGAAGCATCGGGCGGGCGCCCCTCCAGCCCTTGCTGGCCCCCTCGGCGGGAGATGGCCCTGGGCTGCGACATCCATCAGAAGGGCGCGCCGCCGTCTCCTCCTTCCCCTGTCCTTCGTGGGGGGACGACGCGGGGGAGGGGACGCGAAGCGATCCAGGTTGCGGCCCGCGGGCGGCTCGGATAGCCGCCTCCGCATTCCGGTCGCGCGCACCCCCGGAGGTGGCGCCTAGGGGAGGCTGTGGCTTTTTTAGTTTTTATTTTGGAGCCGCAGGGGAGTGGCGAAGGGGGCCGGTGTGTGTCTCTTTAAGAGCCGGAGTGCTGCCCCCGCCTCGCAGGCGCCCGGAGCCTCACAAAAGAACAGGATGTTGTTGATTTGTCACCAAACCACAGAGAGGAAATGATTGTAAATTTCCTTTAAACATCCCCACCGCGCTCCGGCCGCCCCGGCTTCCGCCTCCGCCGCCCCCGCCCGGCCCCGCACAGCGGGGCCTCTGCGCTCCCGCGGGGCGCCCGCTCCTGGCCTCCGGCCTCCCTGGCCAGGCCACAGGCCCGGGGCGGCCCCGGGGCGCCTGCGGGGGGAGTCCCCTGCCCCCGCCGCGCCCCAGATCGCGTTCCAGTTGCTTTCTTCTGATTATTTTTTCAACAGCTGCAGGGGAGAAAGGACTTCAGCTTGTGTGGACCTGTGTACGCCCGTCCGTACTTGGCCTTTTCCTTTTCCCTTTAGAACAGCTGGGACCCGCGCACCGCCGTCTGGCTATACCCAGGAAGCGCCTGAGTGCGCACCCTTGAGCCTTGTAACCTCCTTGCAGAGACTGTAATCATTAGCTCCAGTGAAGGTGGGGAAACTGAGGCCCAGGGATGTTACCCAAGTAGCCAGAAGTCACCACCTCCTGGACCTCCTGGAGGCTTTTGGAACACCTTAGTTAGATTTGGTTCACCCTAGAAGTTAATGTTGGTAACCATGGAGTCATACTGCCTGGGAAACCTACTCAGAGTCCCCAGTCATCTGAGTGGCAATTTGCATTGGGAAGACCAAAGCCACAATTACATAATGAGGAGCGTTCCCTATCATTTCCAGCTGGGCACCGTCTTTCAGAAGCTGCTTGGATCTCAGTTTCACCTGTGCCTTTCTGCATCCTTACTTCTCCCTCCATATCCTCCACCCTAGCCCCCCCCCCCCCCCCCCCCCCCCCCCCCCCCCCCCCCCCCCCCCCGCTCTCGCCGCTTTGTAAGATTTCTGGAAGACTCTCGTGCAGTTAATATTCTTTGTTAGAGGGAATCTGCAGCCCATGGCAGAGTGGTCCACTCTGATCTGTGGTCTAGGGAAGGGCTATCTTTTGGTGTACAGGGTGTTGTTTTGGAGCAATTAATGATGGTAATTCCAAGCGGCTGCCCTGGGCTTCTTGGCTTGAATATTCAAAGCAGCTAATATGCCAGACACTGTGTGTAGCTACTTTCTTTCATTTAATCCTTACAATAGTCCTACACACGATAGGCATCGCTGTCCCCTATATGCAGATGGGCAAATGGGTTGGGGAGCTGATCAGCTCACACACTGCAGTGGAAGAAGAGGGCTCACTGAGTCACCATGCTTTGATTACTGGTGTGTCCCTCTTTCTTACTTTAAAACTGATTAGTAGGTAGTGAAGGGAGTTCAGGGTATTGGGGGTGGAGGGTGTTGGTCACCTCTGCCTTTAGAGAGCTCTGGGCCAGATTCCAGTTCTGGGTGAGAAGAACCTGACTGGCCAACACTTGCAGGTTGGAATCTTCTCTCTTGGAGCCTTTTGAGGTCCTAGTGGCTTGAAGAAAGAGGGGGATCTGATGTGGAGTCCGAGTTCTTTCCACTCTGCTTGAATGGGAAAATGGGATCTTTTAAAAAAAATTATCTGGTGCTGGATTCCTAAGGGTGAATAGCTCCTTTCTTTTGCAAGAACTTAATTCTAAGCTGGTGGTGACATGGATGGGAAGGATGTGTTTGCCTCCGAACCTCATCAGTGTCATATAGAGCAGTTAAGGTCCTTACGCGCTAGCTGTGTGCCATGCACTGTGCCAGGTGCTGTACATATACTTTCTCATTTGATCCTTCGAAGAAGGAGCCTAAGAGATGAAAAGTTGGTTCCCAGAGAGGCTGTCCACCTAGCAGTGGTGGAGCTGGGCTTTGCATCCCTCCTCCCAGCATCTCCTATGTCTGCAGGAGGAAGTCATCCAGAAGCCCCAGAAGCTGCAGTGCTTGCCTTCAGCTGGTGCAGAAGGCCACAAGGGTCCTCAGTGCTGGTGGATCTTGGCTCCTCTGTGCTGCAGCTGTCTGCATTTCCTCATCTGTGAGCACATTTGTTGATGGATTTCCAGAGCGGCTACGGTATCTCCACCTGTCCTTTTTGCTTTTATAGATTGCCAGTCACTGGGGCATCCAGGTCCCAAGCATTTGGGAGGGAAAGCCATTGGCTTGATTGTTTCCATTCTCCAGATGAGGAGCACAGGGGACCAACATGCTGAGCTGTTGGTCTGACCTGGCTGAGCTAGATGGCAGGAGTCGGGCCCCCAGCCTCCACGGCCAGACAGTTCTGGGGAAGCGGGAACCAGAGGGCGGGTCCTCTGATGTCTCTCTGCCTCAGTTTCCTAGCCCGTGAAGAACTTTGGCCTATGTGGTATCAAATGGGCCTTTCCATCATCATTAGAATAGCTTCTGTGTCCTGGCTGGTGTGGCTCAGTGGATTGAGCTTGGACTGTGAAGCAAAGGGTCGTGGGTTTGATTCCCAGTCAGGGCACATGCCTGGGTTGTGGGCTAGGTCCCCAATGGGGTACCCAAAAGGCAACCACACACTGATGTTTCTTTCTCTCTCTTTCTCCTTCCTTTCTCCTCTCTCTAAAAATAAATAAGTGAAATCTTAAAAAAAAAAGAGAATAGCTTCTGTTTATTCATCCAGTTAATATTTATTAAATAGCCACTAAATGCTAGGCACTTTTGTATAGGTGCTGGATGTACAGCAGTCAACAAAATAAGCTTTGGAATTTACTTTTTAGATGAAGGGGACAAAAAAATTTAAACAAATATGTATACATAAAATGTGAAGTAGTGCTTCTAGCTTTGGACAAGAACAAAGGATGTAGGGGGAAGCAGTGTGTGTGTGTGTGTGTGTGTGCGTGCGCACGCACATGCGCGCATACACAGGGTAGCTAACATTTTATTTAGGGAGGTAAGGGAAGGCTTGCTGATAAGGGCATTTGAGAAGGAAGGGAAAGAGTGAGCCACTCGGTTTTCTGGAAGTTTCCTTTAGGCAGCTGGAATGACGAAGGTCAAGGCTAGGAAAGAGGAATGTGTTGCGGAGCACGTACAGTGTGTCAGACACTGTGCTAAGTGTTGCAAGTTTAAATCTGTTATTGCTGTATTTTACTTTAGAAACCAAGGCTCAGAGAAGTTAAGCGATTTGTCTAAGGCCACACAGCTAGCAGGCAGAGGAGGTGAAATTCCAGTGCTAGCCTTAGTGATATGTTGCTTCCCATTGAGGAACTCTCTTTTTGGTGTTTAATTCATAATTTGGTTCTTTCTATTTCTTGGGGATTGTCAGCGGTGGCCAAGGTAACTCCTGGTCCATGAGTTGCCTAATTCTGGGGAGAAAGCCCTGGGCCAGAAGTTCCTTTTGGTGAGCAGAAAAAGGTAATATGTTTGATGCTGGAAAACCCCATGTTGTGTTTATGGCAGAAGGGGGAGAAACACTTCCAGACTGATGTAAACAAGCGAGATGGAAGAATGGGGTAGCCTGAATCCCTCTGCCTCCCTCCTCCCTTTTAATTTCCCCTCGATGGGCCCAACACAGCATGTTGTATTATACAGCGATAATTAAAACACTTGGATTAGTGAACTGAGATTTATAGGGCAAACAGAAGCCAGAGGAGAAAACGACAGTCATCTCTTTTATTTGCAGGCAGATATCCAAATTGCCATTTGCTTGCTTTTTCTTCCTGACACTATCACCTACTCTGCTTAATTAGATCCTTTGCCCCCTCCCCCCATGCGTTTCCAATGCCCACTGAGCCTGTTGCTCAGCAGAGTTTGTGCAGCCACATACTGAACCCTCCCCATGGCCCAGGGAAGGCGAGTCAGAGAAGCATGACGAACAAATGCAGAAACCTTTGCATAAGGCTGGGAGCCCACCTGTTCATCAGCTTACTGGCCCAGGACAGGGAGCTCCGAATCCAGGGCCACAGGGAGGAAGCTGCCTGCTTCCCAGCTCTCCTCAGTTCCTCTAACCACCCTCCTTTTTGTGAGGAGCAGAGAGCGAATCCCCCAAACAGCAGACTCCACCCAGTGCACATTCCAAAACCTCATAGAAAGAGTTAAATCCTGTTCCCAAATATTGATGGAATATTTTACTGTGTTCCAAGTGTCATTCTAGACTCTAAGGGGGTGACAGGTTCTGGAGGGACTGAGGTGAACAAAATACTGCCAAAATTTGCAGTGTAATAGGGCAGGCGGAAATCACTGATGAGAATTTTTGGCCAAATTCATTGTTTGACAAATACGCATTGAGTACCTACGTTGTCAGGCATTATAGGCACTGAGGGGGACACAAGAGTGACAAGAATCCCTGTGCACATGGATTTATAGTTTACCTGGATGGCGGAGGGGCAGGCAATGAATTCATCGCTAAAGAGCATGAGAACTATGGAGAAAAATTAAGTGAGAGAGTGCTGGGGCTTGTCATTTTAAAATGAAGTCAGTGAGAGAAGAAAAAACCCCCAGAAATACAGTGAAGTCATTGAAGGCACCGCAGCATGGTGGAGATGGGTGGATCCAACTTGGAATCTGGGCTTCGACCTCTACTAGCTGTGTGACCTTTCCATTTATGTTATCAACTGGTCTGAATTTCATTTTACTCACCTGTAAAGTGGGGCTAGTCACAGCCACTCACAAAGGGATGCCATGAGGAAAAAATATATAAAACACATGTTTAATGAGGGCTCCGTGACTGTTAGCTGTTGTATTAATTACATCGTTCTGATAGGGTGATGGGGAGCTGAAGGAGTGACCAATCACTGATGGAAAAAAGGGTTATTATCCATGCCACCTTTCCTTTCTCCAGTGGTCACAGTTTGCCATACACCCAGGAGGAAGCAAGAGTGCCAGTGAATTCTTGAAGCCAGAATTAAGATTGGAGAGGATTTAGATAATGGCTTGGTATGTGGGACGTGGGTGGGAGTTAGAAGATTGTCAGTATTTTGCATTCTCTTTTCAAAAATTATTTTTGACATGCTTTGTGTTCACCCTTTTGTTGTATTCCACAACAAGCCTGGCAGGGAGCCTGGGGGCTGCCCACTTGACAAATCAGGAAACCAGGCACAGGATGTGAGTGCCTGGCCAAGGTCACCTCCAGTCTCCAGAGGAGATCTCCTGCCGGTCTGGAGATGAGTCATCCTGGAGTGTTGCTCCCGGGGTGAAATCACAAAGGAAGGAAGGCTTGAATTTACTGCAGGCGGCCAGGGAAGTTTCCTGTTCTTGAGAAGTCTTAGAAACAGTAACTTTTCCACCTGAGGGGCCTTGTTCTTCCAAGGTCAGTCTCCTGAGCAGCCCCCAGCCCCCCACCCCACCGAAGATTCAAGGTCTGATTTGGGCTAAGGGAGGGCCTATTAGAAAGCCTTTGGCATAAGCAGAGGAGACAGGAGAAGAAAAGAGAGAAAGTGTGTAGTGGTTGAGAACTTGGACTCAGGTCACACACAGCTCGGTTTGGTGTGGCTCTCTACTTAACTAGCTTGGGCAAATCTCAACAACCCTCTCTGAGCCTCAGTTTCCTCATTTGTAATGCGGAGGAGGAAGAAACTTTCCTCTCTTCTCAAAATTCTTTCAACAGGTCTAATAGTGGGGACCCGACTCGCACCAGAGGTTCAAAGACAGAGAGGGAAAAGGCAGACATAGGACATTCTGAGCTAAGGATCACCTTGGGGCTTCAGAGCACAGGAAGGTCATTGCAGGACAGTAAGAAGAGCAGATACCCAGTAATTAGAAGTTTGCCCTGCTCTACAGATAGGGGGGTGGGGCAGGGTTGGGGGAGGTTTATCTTGAATTTCTTCCTATGGGCAAGGCTCCTTATTCAAATTCTTCTAGGCAGTTAAGTACTGGGGGGAGCAGAAGTTTCTCTTGAGTCTGTCAGCAGGAGGCCCTGCTATTATTGGAGAAGAAAAGGGGGCCACGCTGGGTAAAAGAGTCAGGGTGAGAGAGCCCTCAGGTTACTCTACCCTCCCCATGCTGGCCCATTGAGATGAGGTCTTGATGAAGTTCTCCATTCAAGGCATTTAGAGTCAGTCACACAGTGCGATGTCAGCGCTCCAGGGGTTCAGGCTAGGACTGGCGGAGCAGGAGTGGACCAGCACCTGGTGTCTTCCCATCCTTGCTCACCCTCCCTGGCATCGTGGTCCAGTGGGCACGGCGCCTGGGAGGGTCCCTCCTCCCCTTAACCTTTGCTTCTCTGGCTCAGCCCCATATTCGTCCTGTCTCTGTTGACTCCACAGAATGAGAGTAATTGAGCCTGTCTCCATTGGTACTGTCCCACACCGGTCCCCTGCCTCTGATTGAACATGCCATGCGTGCTGCAAACGGCCCTGCTGGAGCCTGGTTCCTGGCCCCAGGCAGTGGAAGCCCACAGGCTGGATGCGCTTCTGAGGGTGGCTGACACCCTAAAGGTTCTGGGTCAAGGTGCAGAAGCTCTGAGAGGGCCTCAAAACATTTACCCAAGCGTTATTGATGTCCTCCAATTATGAATCGCCCTTTATCCTCCAGCCCTGCTTCACTGCCGCACCCTGTCCCTGTTGGATGTAGGTTTCCCTTAAGGAAACAAGTAACAGACGGGGCTGAAGAGTTGCGTGGGCTTGGGAAAGAGGGTGAATGGAAGCTACATCTTTCCGATTTTTATATAAATTGTCTAAAGAGCAGACCTCATAAGAACAGCACCTCCCAGCACAAGCAAGGAGGGCAGGGTTGTGCTTTAGAGGAAACTTATTTAATTGTATTATTCTAGTTCAAAGAATGATTAAGTTTGCATATTTTGTTAAGATATGATAACAATCTTAAATAGGTTAAAACAAAACCCAAAACTAAAACACTATTTTCTTACCCCTAAAAGGACCCGCCCCTTTGCCTGGACTTCATTTTCATTTTTGTCCTTGCACGTAGACACATAGCACATATATTGTGAATTCTCTTACCAGGGCCTGGATTGTGCTAAAGCTTTTACATAGTCTTTACCCAATTTTTGCACTAATTCTAGAAGGAATTATTATCCCCATTTCTCTGATGAGGAGACTGAGGTTCTGAGGGGTCATATGGCCGTAGTTGGGTTACTGAGATTTAACCCTGGGTTTGACTCCATCCAAAGTCTGCAAACTTAGTGATAAATATGATTTTTGTGATGTTTTCACTGTATTACAGACATTCCCCCATGTTTTTTGATAGTCCTCCTAATTAGTTTTTCTAAATTTTATTTATTTATTTTAAAAAATGCTATTGATTATGCTATTACAGTTGTCTCATTTTTCTCCCCTTTGTCCCCTTCCACTTGGTACCCTTCTTCCCTCCAGCTAAGCCCCCCTTAGTTCATGCCCATGGGCTGTACATATAAGTTTGTTGGCTTCTCCATTTCCTATACTGTTCTTAACATTCCCGTCTATTTTATACCTACTAATTTACTTCTTAATCCCTGTACCTTTTCCCTCATTCTTCCTCTTCCCCCTCCCAACTGATAACCCTCCAAATTATCTCCATATCTATCCTACTGTTCCTGTTCTGGTTGATAGTTTAGTTTGTTTAGATTCAGTTGTTGATTATTGTGAATTTGTTGCCATTTTTAATGTTCATAGTTTTGAACTTCTTTTTCTTAAATAAGTCCCTTTAACATTTCATGTAATAATGGCTGGGTGATGATGAACTCCTTTAGCTTTACCTTGTCTGGGAAGCACTTTATCTGCCCTTCCATTCTAAATGATAGCTTTGCCAGATAGAGTAATTTGGGTTGTAGGTCCTTGCTTTTCATGACTTTGAATACTTCTTGCCAGTCTCTTCTAGATGGCAAAGTTTCTTTTGTGAAATCAGCTGATAGTCTTATGGGAACTCCTTTGTAGGTAACTGTCTGCCTTTCTCTTGCTTCTTTTAAGAGTCTCTCTTTATCTGCATTGGCTGGTGTGGCTCAGTGGATTGAGTGCTGGCCTGTGAACCAAAGGGTTGCTGGTTCCATTCCCAGTCAGGGCACATGCCTGGGTTTCAGTCCAGGTCCCCACTAGGGGGCGCACAGAAGGCAGCCACTCTCCCTCTCTATCTCTCTCCCTTCCCCTCTCTAAAAATTAAATAAATAAAATCGTTTAAAAAAAAGATTCTCTCTTGATCTTTAAACTTTGACATTTTAATTGTGAGGTATCTTGGTGTAGTCCTCTTTGGGTTCAACTTGTTTGGGACTCTGTGCTTCCTAGACTTGTATATCTATTTCCTTCACCAAGTTAGGGAAGATTTCTTTTATTATTTTTTCAAATAAGTTTTTGATTTCTTGCTCTTCCTCTTCTCCTTCTGGTATCTCTATGATTTGGATATTGGTACGATTTATGTAAGGTCCCAGAAGGTCCTTTTACTATCCTCATTTTTTTTTTTTTGAGTTCTTGTTTGTTCTTGCTGTTCTGGTTGAATGCTTATTTCTTCCTTATGTTCCAAATCTTCTATTTGAATTTCGGCTTCCTCCCCTCTACTGGTGGTTCCCTGTAGATTTTTCTTTATTTCATTTAGTGTGTCCTTCATTTCTTCCCTTATGTTGTTGCTGTATTCAATGAGTTCTTGGAGCAACTTGATCACCAGTGTTTTGAACTCTGCACCTGATAAGTTACTTATCTCCATTTCATTTAGTTCTTTTTCTGGAGTTTTGTTCTGCTCTTTCACTTGGGCTCTCTTTCTTTGTCTCCTCCTTTTGGCAGCCTCCCCATGTTTGTTTCTGTGTATTACATAGAGCTACTTTGACCCCTGCCTTAGTAGCATGGTCTGTTGTAGAAAAGGCACCTGTAAATTGTGTGGTGTGGAGCCTTAGGAAATCGCTAGGGTGGGGAACCCACCTCACCCCTTTGTGGCTCTGTGTGGGAGGAAGGCTCAGAGAAGGGACTGTGATGCTGCCTGGCTTATGGAGGTTTGCCCAGCACTTGCCCCGTTTCCAGTCACTTCACCCACTCCCTGTGTGCTGCTGGCACCTTTCCAGATGTTGCTCTGGTGCTGAATCCCAGAATAGGTAAGTTTGCATACATTTACAACTCCTTTAAGTGGAGTCTCCTGAAAATCTGGCAGGTTCTTTTGCTGCCCCAACCTCCACTGGTTTTTACAGCCAAAAGTTATGGGGATTTATCTTCCCAGCACTAGAACCCTGGGCTGTTCAGTCTGGCTTAAGGCTGGAATCTCTTGCTCCCAAGGTATCCCTCCCAGTTTTTATCCACCATATGTGAATGTGGGACTATCTGTTCTGGCGCCAATGGCTCACCCCGCCATACCATGTCTCCGTGACTCCTCCCCTACTACCTACCTGGATGACTGTGGCTTCTTTAAATCCTATGACTTCCATACAGCTTGATTTTCTGTTGGTTCTGGGTGTTACTTGTTTTAGGATCTAGTTGTAATTTTTTCTGTGGTTGTGTGAGCAGGAGAAGCATGTCTACCTGAACCTCCATCTTTACCGGAAGTCCCTAATTACTTTTTAAGAACAGGACAAAAGATTCCTTGAACCATCATTGTGCATCCATTTTCTCCTTTAGGGCTTCAGTGGACAAGTCACTGGCTTAGGGCTGCCAAGCAGTGGCAGCAATAAAGGGGCACAGCGTGGGAGTGTGGAAGGTCTGGGCTGTTGGAAGCAGGGGCAGGCTGCAGCTGCGAGGAGCACACAGAGCTGCTCTCTGCCTTCCTTGCTTTTCTATTAGGCATGGGGTTTGTAGTCCTGAGCTGCTTGGCCAGTATTTCAGCTGTGTGACTTGGTGTGGGTAAGGGTGGCAGGGAAGGATCAATCCCCTCGAGGTACACAGAAGAGGAGTTTTTATATCCCCTTTATAGATCCAGAAACTGAATCTCGGGGAGGTCAAGAGACTTGCCAGAGCCCAGCTCTAAAGTGGCCAGATGAAGAACTGAGTATTGGCATTCTAACTCCGGGTGCCTTTCTCTTCCACTAGCCTATGCTTGTTTCTCCCCCTCTGGTTCATCTCACCCAGATTACTTTTCTTCTTGATACATGGGGACGCTCCCCAAATAAACGACATAGGTGTGAATGTAGACTCAGTACAGATGTTGCAGCAGGGCAGTCAAGCCCTTTGCTAAAGAAGGGAGGGGTGGACCCCTGGCTGGCATAGCTCAGTGGTTCGAACGCAGGCTGTGAACCAAAGCATTGCAGGTTTGATTCCCAGTCAGGGCACATGCCTGGGTTGCCGGCCATGGCCCCCAGCAACCGCACATTGATGTTTCTCTCTCTCTCTCTCTCTCCCCGTCCCTTCCCTCTCTAAAAGTAAACAAATAAAATCTTAAAAAAAAAAAAATAGAAGGGAGGGGTGGTTGGCAAAGAAAACCAGAACTTCTTTCCTAAGAACTTATGTAGTAGAAAGTGGGTTATTTTTGTCTTGTTGGCCCAGGAGGGACATGGTGGCTGAAGTTTTTTCCTTCAGATCTTCATGAGGTAGAGGCCACTCAGCCTCTGCCTGGAGAAGGGCAGTGCCGGCAGAACCGCCTTCCCAAGCCCAGCAGTAGGCCCTGCACAGCTTGCTTTCCCTGTAGAAAGACCTGAGCCCCTTAAAAGGACGTTTGCAGACAGCACCTAGTTCTCAGAATGACAAGACAGTTAAAAAAGTAAATAAATAGAACAAACTGAAACATTGTTTCTATCAGCTCTGTAGCTTGTCAATATAAAATGAAGATGAAGATTCATTTTGTGAATAGACTTTTTTGGGGTGGGTTGTTAAAAATTCATATATCTTTGCTAATGGAACCATTTCCACATTCACAATGGAAAACACACACACACACACACACACACACCAAAAACCAAGACTCATAAAACCTCTTCTGTAACAGCCAATAAATGAGTGAGTCCCTGAAAATACAAACTTGTGGTATTATCTCTGCATATTAGCAACTTCTTTAAGCTTTCAAATGGTGTGTTGTGGACTTAGTATACTATTGCATTAGTTGAGCATCTTCTTTTAATTTATGCCTTTCCTAGACTCTGCTCTCTCTCTGAGCCAAGCCTATGCTGGCCCACCTTGTACTCACTGTGCCCTTGAGCTCCCATAACCCCCCTCTGAAACAGTCAGGGCTCTCATGTGCCTCATTGCATGAATGCACTCTACAAATAGCTCCCCTGGAGTTCTGTAACGTGGGGACACTGGAGGTGCAGTTATGAGTGATGACCAAGCTCTAAAGTTTCCCCAATGGGAACTTGGTGGCAGGGGTAGGGTTTGAATCCAGCCTTAGGTGAGCAAATCTGTGCTGAGCCCCTTCTCTGGAGTGAGGCGTTCTATTATACGATGAAGGCACATCGAAGGACATGCCAAGATGAGTCAGACTGTTCCTTCTCTTCAAGGTACCTGCTGTCTGTGGTGGGCTGGGGCCATCATTTATTGTACAGAAACGTGTTAAATCTGTAATCTTCATTTTACAGATAAGAAAACTGTGCTCAAAGAGGTCAAGTGACTAACTCAAGGTCGTACAGCTATGACGTGATAAGACTTATGAGGTGGCGGTTGCTGGAAGTCCTCAGCAGCCTGAGACACTTACGTGGACCCTGTCATTCCTACATGCCAGGCAGACGAAGGTCAAGGCTGCCCTTAAAGGTCACACGGAGGCTGTACTTAGTGCTCCTGGACTGCGTGGGGATTCCAAAACAGTCGTGTCCCTGAAAGATGCTCGTAGGCTCCTGGGTCCTAGGCCTTCCGTGCAGTACTCATGGGCTCATCCACCCTTCCCCGTGGGCAAGGATCCCTGCTTTGGCAAGCTGACTCAGGAGACCTCCCATGCCCAGAGATTTTGCAGTAGGCCCAGAGCCGAGCTGTGCTATATAGAAACATTTGCTTTAGGCTGCACCCAGCAAGGAAGGTCTGGAAGGGCAGCAGGAGGGGGAAGGGCTGGGACTTGCTTGCTGTGTGCTCTCAGAGAGCAGTGAGCCCCCCGGCCTCTGTTTCCCAGACCCTCCCATCAGTGAGCTTCGTGAGCTTCCTAACTCTCACAGCCTGCCTGCTCGTCGCTTGGCTGGGAAGTGCCATCCAGGGAATAGCGTCTCCCTCCCAGTTTTGGGAGGTTAGGGGAGAAATGGCCAAGCTCACTCTCAGACATAGAGTAGCTGTTTGATGTGTTTCTTTCCTTTCTCTTCCCTCTTGCCTCCCCTCCTTAAGTCCTCACTGGTTAATGAGCTCCGTGGAGCTTCCCGCTGCCTGCACATCTGCAGTGACAGCCTTTCCCTTCCCTGCACTGGGCTTCCTGGTAGCTGCCCTGCCTTCCCTGAAGCTCCCCGGAGATGGTCACGTTAAGAAGGAAAAATGTGGGGGCTGCACTGAAACTTACCAGGAGGGGGTCCATTGAGGCTATTCTGTGTTCAGTCTCTCTCTCTCTCTCTTTTTTAAAGATTTTATTTATTTACCTTTAGAAAGTGGGGGGGTGGAGGGGGAATATCAATGTGCAAAAAATACATGAATCAGTTGCCTCTTGCATGCCCCCAGCTGGGGACCTGGTCCACAACCCAGGCGTGTGCCCTGACTGGGAATTGAACCTGTGACCTTTGGGTTCACAGGCCAGCACTCAGTCCACTGAGCCACACCAGCCAGGGCTATATTTGGTCTTTAGAGTCATCTGGCCTGAGTGTTCATCCTAGCCTCTGCTACATTGGGTATGTGACCTGGGGCTTGCTATTTAACTTCTCTGTGTTTCTATATATGCAAAACGGGAATGGGAATAGTCCTTACCTCATAGAGAGGCAGGGAGTGTTAAATGCAGTAGTTGATTAGAGCCCTGGGCACTGCTAAATTGTGGGAACTATTATCTAAAGTAAACACAAAACCCAGCTGGAAGGAACTTAAGACATCAGGGCCTACCTTTTTCATTTTAAACTAATTTATTTAAGTAATTGACAATAACAATAACAAAATAACATTTATTGAATGTCACTTCCCACGTGCCAGGCACCTTGCCAAATACTTTTCATATATTAACTTGTTTAAAAATGTGAGGGTACAAGAGGGTGTGTCTCCTCCTCTCGCCCCAGTTCCCCTGCACAGACTCAGCCACCATTACCAGCTCTGAGTCCTCTGTGACTGTACAAATATTTCAATCCTCTTTACCCCTCCGGCTTTAAACAGAGGGAACTTGGGCTGATGGAGGAAATGCAGTAAGCAGGAATAATAGTTCTCATTCTAAGCAGAGGGCGCTGCCCCAAGCACAGTGTGGTTTTGTGTCATTGCTGCTGCTCTGTAGAAGGAGCTGTCTGTGCTGCATAGAATACGTGCCGCGAGCTTTCGTTTACCTCAGAGAGTTGATTGGGGGTTAAATTCAATAATCCACGTAGAGGGACCCTTCAGAGTTCCTGGGACATCACAACCACGCAGGAGATGACGGCTGCCAGGGACAATGAAGGGTTTATGGAGGCCTGAGGCTTGTACAATTTGAGGACCGCCTTTAAGAGAAATACCACAAAATTATAAGTCCAAATATTAGGAATGTAAGTGAATGTTTATTTAGAGGGAGAAAAGTGCTCCAACAATGTATACATCTGAAAAGCCAACAAATAACTCAAACACTATAAAATCCAGGAGAATAATAGAACGTTTTTTTAATTGCCTGACCCACCTGTATCATATTTTTTATCCCTACATTTTCTGGCTTCATACTCTTTGATCATTTCTTGCTATAATAATGGTTTTCTCAAATAACTTTAATAGAGAAAATAAAGGAAACTCGGCTTTTTCTCTGGTATGGTTGATCGACATTTGTTTTTCATTACTATGGACAGCTTAGATGCAGAAAATGAGCAAATTCACACAGTCACACACACTGTTTGCAGTACTAACTCCATGTTCCATAAACAGGAATTTTGGTAAATACTATTCTGTACTATTCCCATCAAAAATGAAAAAGAAACCATGGTCCATTATGATTATATGCATCCAGTATATTTCTGACAGAAGAGAACTTCCATTTCGACTGGAGGAACTGAATCTTCTACTTACAATTCTGCAGGCCCAGGAATTGGAAGCCTTTCTCACAGGCTGGCACCTGACCCTGTCCATTTTAAGCCTTTCCCCTCCTCTCCCGCACGCTTCAGTGCTGGGCATTGTGGGCCACGTTCATATGGTGACTCAGCTGCTGCTGTGGCCGCAGGAACTGGGTGGTGGCACTGGATGTGGGGTCGTCCTGGGAGCTGTGTACTGGAGGGGTAACAGCCACTCAGCGGGCGTGGAGGTGACTGTCAATCACATACATGCATTCCCCTAGACTCAGACTCAATGTCCCACCAAATCGACTCCCACTTGGGCGTTCCCCAAGTTCCTGAGGCCACCCTAACATCACACAACAGGAGGGCAGGAGTGATGGGGGAAAACCGGAGTGGGGAGAGACTGTGGTCTTTCCAGGTGTGGTCAAGACTTCACTTCAGCCAAGCTTAGACAAACCTGAGACCACATTTCTCTCCAGGCCCCTTCTCAGGGCCTTGCAAGGGGCCGGTACAAGTGAGGGCTCTGAAGCGTCAGTTCCACGGGTGACACCGTGCACCTGGTTAGCTATGCTTAGTGTTCGCAGCAAGAGCAGTGTCCTTGAGAGAGAGCCATGCGGCACGCTTCGGAGCTGTGTGACCTTGCCGATGTGTTAATTCCCTCAGGAACCTGGGTTCCTCAATAGTAAGCGTGATGCTACTGTTACTAGTATCTATGTTGCTGGAAATATAAACTCTACAAAGGCAGGCAGGGTGTGATTGTTTATTGCTGTGTGCACGGTGTCTAGAATGCAATGCCCACACTCAACAAATATCTGGTTTGTATATTTAATGGAATGAAAAGAAAAGGAAACTGAGCCACAGTGAGCTTAAGACCCGTTTTTGTTCTATGCGCTGCGTCTAGTCAGACACGGCTGGACCCCAGGTCTCTGGGCCTCCCGTCCTTTCTGCTGACCCCCGTGAGCTGAGTGGGAAGGGAAGCGCCACTCACTTCCGAGTGCCTGAGATAATCATCTGAGTTATTCCCTCCGCCATGGACATGAGCCAGGTCCCTGGGTCTCATCTCTGGAATTTGCTGTGATCCAGGGAATCCACTGTTCCAGAGACTCGCCTGCCTCTTCCCCTCCCCGACCTGACCTGGGAGTGGTGGGAGGCAGGGAGACAGTTGGAAGAACAAAGGTGAATGGTTTTGAGCCATAAAATAGTGAGCCTGAAAAACAAGTTTGAAAGATGAATGGCTTTGGGGCTTGTGGAGCTTAGCAGGGGCAACCCTCCGAATTATTGACATTCCTGCCTAAGAACGCTGGGAGGCCCCTCATGGGCCAGAACAACCCCCTCCCAGCCCTCCACAGTTCCCCTCCATTTCGAGAGGTCCTCCAGCAAAGGCAGAAGTTCCTCTGGGCCACAGAGCTTCGGAGGTGAGACCAGAGGCGCCACCTCATTCAGTGGCCTGAGGATCTAGGTGTCTGCAGGTATCCACGTGGCCGGAATGGAAAGCAGGCAACAGAACTGCAGTGTGACCCTGCAGATGGAGCACACCGCTCTGCCCTACTTCTCTGCCTTGCTTTTCTGCCCGGCTGTGCATTCCCAGCCACGCTCTGCACCGGCTTCCATTTCGGTTTCATTAGAAGCTGCCCTGATGGGGTGGGCCTGGGGCGTTCCCCCTTCCACAGGAAGCTGAGGGAAAGAATGAGGGTCCTCACTCCTCCTGTGCCCCAAGCCCTGCATTCACGGGACAACTGGGATGTTGCAGCCTGTGCTTCCAGCCCATTCTCCCTCCAGTTCCAGGATAATATTTATATACAAATGCTGGCTCCGGTCTCCACCCAGGAAAACACCAGCTGCTGTTGAAAATCTTTTTTGTAAGTGATGGAGAGCAGAGCGGCCGGGCCTCACGTGGGCCCCCTTGAGCTGCTCTGGAGGTTGTTAGGGTGTTTTATTTGTGTTTTTCAAATCCATCCCAGGGCTGTGTCCAGGCAACTGAAGGCCTGTCAGAGCCTCAAACGTCTGGTTTCTTTTAGAAAAGACAAAGGGATTAGGTGTCCCAGGGTCCTTACCAAATGCATTGTTGGTGGTTTTGATTAAGGTTTCATCTAGGGAACACTGATGCAGACATGAAGATGCCAAAGGTCCAGGACACCTGGACCATTTGTGAGGACACCTGGCGGGCATGCACCGTCGGTGGGGATGTCAGTTAATTCAGCACTTTTGGAGGGAAGTGTGGTAACACCTTTCATAAAAAATGAACATGACCTTCAAATGAACATTGATGCAACAATTCCCTGTCTTGGGACTATGCTAGAGTCATGCCGGCCCATGTGTACGAAGACCTAAGTTCAAAAATGCTCACTGCAGAAAAGGTGGAACATCACCTACATGTCTCTCAGCAGGGGTCTGGCTCAGTAAAGTACGGCTCATCCTAACATCGGATACCAGACGGCTATTCCAGAAAAGAACAAGCTGAATGACAACAACGGCCGACACACATACGCTGCTTGCTTGACACACTATTTTAAGTTAAGTGGTTTTTGTATTTCACACAATGGGGAGCTGGTCTTTAAGCCTTCTGGCTTCAGGGTCTGTAAGTACCACACAGATGCTTGTATGTCCAGGTATAGAACAATGCCTTTGATTTATTAAGTGAAAGTCAAGTCACAGAGAAATAGACTGTGATCTTATTTATGTAAAAAACAAAAAAGTGTGTTTGCATGTGAATGCATCACATGTATTTGTAAAGGTAAAGGTTGGAGAAGTAGCATCCAATCAACAGTTTCCTCCAGGGAGGGGTGTGAGATGGGGGCTGTAAAAAGGATTTTTTTTAAACTTTCAATTAGATACAGTTGTATATTTTCTTGAACAGGTGCTTTTGGAATTTTAGAAATAGTAAGTGTGAGCACACAGTCAAGGTATTGATAATAAAATAATAATAATTTAGTTTCTATTTCTAAATAGTCCCTTAGAAAGAAGAGATATACTATTAATCACGGGCTCAGAGTAACCCTGGTGATTAACTCCAAAAGAAAAGGGGTGGAGCCAAGCCTAAGATATGTGAGATTAAGGTGGTCCAAGGAGTTGTTCTTCTGATTGGCTGAAAGGCATCCTGAGATAATTACTTTCATTCTCATTACCCTGGAAATTCTTGCCTCCTCCCAAAGCCTTGGCGCAGACACTGGGAGAGTAAGGTGATGCTGACACAGCCCCCTCCACATTCCGCCCTCACTCCCCAGCTCTCCCACATATCATGTGCTCACTGAATGCATTCACACACCTCCTGTAAATGCTCCAGGTCCTTGGGCCCTTGTTTCATCACTGTCCTTTCAGAGTCATCTCATAAAGAATGGACTCAGGGTGCATGACATTTTTAGGTAGTTACAGTTTGCAGAGCTTATTCCCACTTCATCGCTTCAGTTACTGAGGAATGGTGCCTCGTCACTGTAATGTACTCCGCACAAAATCTCCTTCAGGGTTAAACCAAGCAGGGGCTGAGGAGAGGACCTGATGAGGAGCATGAGGACTATTGAAATGTTAATCCCTGTGTTAAAACCCCAGTGTTCAGCTGTTGATTTGTGCAGTGCGACCCATCACAGAGAATAGTGAAAAATAACTGTAATGGTTTACTCAGCGTGGCAGGTCAAAAAGCACCTAGTGTTTTCATGTGTTTGCTTATTTTAATTCTCGAAGCAAGTTCAGAGGATGATTTTTCATCACCAGTTATCTCTGTAAGGAAGCTAAGACTCGGGTTGTTACGTAAAGTCCTCAAAGTTAAACACATGGGAAGTGGGAGATGGATTTCTCATCCAGGTCTCTGTCTCTCTACAAAATCTGAGTTCTGGGCACTCAGCAGAGGAAATAACAGAGATAAAAGTTTCACTGGAATACCACTTCCCTAATGTACTGTTAGCAATTTAGACTCATTTCCTTTGTTTTATCTACCTAAACAAAACTGAATAAAAATGGCAAGGACAACGCCTCAGTAATCAGAGGGTGTGTAAAATGTTTGTAGCTTGTTTTCCTTTCCCATTAACATCTTCGTAACTATCCTCCTTGTTGCTTTGTGATGTTGTTTTAAATTGCATACTTCTCAACAGTACATTGAGGCTAATGGTAAACTCAATAGTAAATATAAGGCTAATAACCTGATTAAAATGTGCTAAGGCCTGAATAGACATTTCTCCAAAGAGGACAAAGAGGCTAAAAGATATATAAGAAAAGAATCAGGCCCTGGCTGGTGTAGCTCAGTGGATTGAGTGCGGGCTGTGAACCAAAGCATCGCATGTTCAATTCCCAGTCAGGGCACATGCCTGGGTTGCAGGCCACGGCCCCCAGCAACCGCACATTGATGTTTCTCTCTCTCTCTTTCTCCCTCCCTTCCCTCTCTAAAAATAAATAAAATCTAAAGAATAAAAAGGGATCAATGTCGCTATTCATCAAGGAAATGCAAATCAAATCATAATGAGATATCACTTCACACCTATCAGGGTGGCTATTCTAGAAAAAAAACAAGACAAGTGTTGGCAAGGACGTGGAGGAGTTGGGACACTTACTCGCACACTGTTGGTGGGAGTGCCAGATGCAAAATGGTGCAGCCGCTGTGGAAAACAGTGTGGAGGTTCCTCAGCGAATTAGAAGTACAACTACCATATAATTCAGCAATTCTACTTCTGAGTATTTAGCCAAAAGAATTGAAATCAGGATTTGAAGAGATGTTAGCATTCGTATGTTTAGCACTATTGACAACAGCCAAGATGTGGAAACAACCTAAATGTTCATTGACAACTGAATGGGTAAAGAAACTGTGGTCTGTACATGCAGTGGAGCACGATTCAGCCTCAACAAAGAAGAAGATTCTGCGATACGCAACAATATGGATGAGCCTTGAGGATGTCTTGCTATATGAAATAAGCCAATAACAGAAAGACAAACACTTCATGATTCCAGGTACGTGAGGTATCTAAGGTAGTCAGTTTCATCGAGGTGTGGAATGGTGATTGCTAGGAGCTGCTGGAGGGGGAAATGAGAGTTGGTAATCAATGGGCATAAAGTTTCAGTCATGCAGGATGGGTGAGCTAAGTGTCCTGCCATACAACATTGTACCACTGGTTGACAATAATGTATTATACACTTAAAAATGTGTTAAGAGCATAGATTTCATGTTAAAGTATTTCTAACACACACACACACACACACACACACACACACTGCATACTATTCCAGGAAAGTGATGTCCTTTGGAGAGCTTCCTAGACAAGGAATTGGTAGGTCCAGGAGCACAAATGTTTCTATGATTTTGAAACACATTGCTAAATTGATTTTCATAAGGGCTGTGTTAATTTGCACTTTGACCAGCAATTTTCAGTGTCATTTTCACCACATTATCGAAGGCATTAATTATTACTAAAGAAATGAAAACAAGAGGAAGTCTGACTTGTTTGCTACTGCATTCCACACTGTTCACCTCAGTTTGGAGGGTGGGATGAGGCTGGTGGTGCTGGTGGGGGTGAGGGACAGTGAAGGGGGATATCCGTTTTCCACTTTATCTAATGCAGTACTATTAAAAATATTTTATTATGCTACCTTGGCTGGTGTGGCTCGGTTGGTTGGAGCATCGTCCCATAGTTGAAAGTTTGCTGGTTCGATTCCAGTCAAGGTATATACCTAGGGTACAGGTCCAATCCCTGGCCTAGTGTGTATGATCCCTGTCCACATATGTGAGGCAACCAATGGATGTTCCTTACATCGATGTTTCTCTCTCTCCCTTCCTATCTCTCCAAAAAGCAATGAAAAAAAAAATGTCCTCAGATGAGGAAAAAAATTTTGTTATAGGCATGTATTACTTTTGTAATATATATATTTTAACATTTTTATTTTGAAATGATTTTTCTTATGGAAAAGTTGCAAAAATAATAAAGAATTCCCTACACAGAGTTTTTAGAAAGATGAGGTAATTGGAAATGTCCCCCAAGTGCCAACCCTTATGTCAGTATGGTGCTGTAAGTCAGCGCTTCTTGGCAGATAGGCTTAGGATTCAGTGCTAACGTGGGGAAATCCTCATTCAGACTCTTACGCCTGAGCGGGAACTATGAGATTAGAATGTTTGGGGTGAGCCTGAAAAGTCTGCATTTAAACAGCCTCTCCTCAAGGTGGTTCTGGGGGCCCCATGATGGCTGAGAACGACTGTCGAATGTTTCCTCCTTCTTATTTTATTTCCTTCAGCAATATTGTGACTTCCGTACTTGGAAAGCCCAACAAATTTGCAAGGGCTGGGAAAAGTGAGTGAAATCTGAGCGTCTTTGTTGCAACTTTTCACACTTTGCGCTACTACTACTATGCTGCAACCAAGCTCTTGGTAATCCGTTTTCTCAGACGCCTGCTCTCACCCTCGCTCTGTGGCTCCAGGGGTGGCCAGGTCCAGGATCCTGGTGTGCATGGCGCCGGTCCTTCTTATCCTTGCCGTTTGTACCCTCGCGGTTTCAGGGCATGGTTACTGGAGATGGCCCTGTGTCCTGGCTCCCCCCCGAGGAGCAGCCTAGAGGCCCTGAGAGGGGCAGGGATCCTGGCTGGAGGTCTGCCTGCTGATTCTTTTGTTTAGCATTGATGCTTTTCCACGGACAGTTTGTTTTCCCTGGATACTGTGGGCATGGCCTTTCTCCATGTGTGTTGCCCACTGGCTATTGTCCAGGTGATCTCCCTGGGGGCCACCACAGTGCTGGCCCTCACCTGCCCCCACCATCTCCGCCCTCCACCCTAGCAGTACACCTTCCTCTCTGCCCCAGAGGTGTTGTTCCCAAAGAACGTAGATCTGACCATGTCACCTAATAACTTAGCTTAGTGACTTAACGACTTGAATGTTTTTCCAGAGGAGCCAAACTGTGGAGAAGTTTAAATTTAAGATGAAGAAAGGTTTGTCATTGTTTTTAAGTGTTGTTCGGTCCTAACTCTATTATTTTCTGCATTAAGAAAGTAATAACAATACACACCAAGTGTTATAAGCCTGTATTACCTTTGAAATGGAAAAAAATTAAATGCAATAATGGTTAATATAGGCAATTTAGGAAATAAAGAAGGAGAAAGCAGAGGGGGAAAGTTGCCAGCAGTGTGGGTGTGGTAGACAGTATGGAGAAGGGCACAGGCCCTGAAGCAGACAAACCCAAGTTCAGATCCCTTCTTCCCCCTTGTAAGTTGTGGGCAACCATTGGGCAGTTTAATGCTTCTCTTGGAGCATTGGTAAAGGGGGAATGAAAGTAGTTCCTACTTTAGTAGGCTTGTCTGAGGATTGAATGAGGTAAGAATGTAAAGCAGTTAGTAAGATGCTTAGTAAGTGTTCTTTCTCATCTTGTTCATTTCCTTTTAGTCCTTTTCACTATCAGTTGTGTTTTTATTTTCATATAGTTGCGATCACACTGTCTATAATTTTATTTCCTGCTTGTTTTACTTAACAGGGTAGCGTAAGCATTTCCCACGCTATGTTCAACTCCTCCTAATATACATTTTAATGGTTGTATGATATCCAATGGGATGGATATATCAAATACATCAGAATTTCATTAACCATTTCTTTATTGTTGGTCATAGGAATTATTCCAGGTTCATTGTTCCAGATAAACCTATGTATGAATACCTTTATGTGTAAATGTCACCCTCCTCCCCATCACTGTCAGTTACACCCAGTTCCTTGGGGGAAATTCTTAAAAGGGAGATTATAGTCAGAGGGCATGAACATTTGTCAAGGTTAGTGACCTAGCCTGCCAAACTGGCTCCTGTAAAGATGGCCTCCACTTGTATTTCCAAGGCAACGAATGAGACTCAGGCTGAGGGAGCTGGATTTTATTATACAGTGAAGCTGTTGGGGACATCAGACAGGGTTGGAGGAACACAGTGAGATCTGGGTTGTAATGGATTTGCCTGGCAGCCATTGAGAGGGTGAATGCAGGCAAGGTCAATGTTAGGAGGTTACTGTGAGGAGGTTCTAGTCCAGGGCGGCAGTGCCATAACTTGTCCATGAACCTGGTACTCTCTGCATGGCAACCAGGGGTCCATCTATAGGAAAACCTATGATCGCAGTCTCACAATTCCATTTTCTTCAGGAGTGTCTTCACATATGTAAATTTATGCCTTTTCAGACTAATATAAGTTCTTTATAGAGAGGGGAAGGGAGAGAAAGAGAAAGAACGTCAATGTGGAAGAGAAAGATCTATCGGTTGCCTCCTGTTCGCACCCCAATCATTGAACCTGCAATCTAGGTACATGCCCTGACTGGGAATTGAACACCCAATTTTTTGGTATATGGGAAGATGCACCAGCCAACTGAGCCACCCAGCCAGGGCCCAACCCCACCACTTCTTATCTGTGATCCTGGGCCTCAGTTTCCCACCTTGGAAATGGTACCTGCATCTCAGGATGAAATTAAACAAGGTACTGTAAATACAGCAGAGAAAGTGCTAAGTGTTTGATGTTATTCTTATCCATCTCCCTCTTTTTAAATTAAAATTCTCTTCTAAAACCCAGCAAAGGCACCAGGATTAGGGAGCAATACCAGAAAGCCCACCTTCCCAAAACATGTGCCCACCTGAAACTATGGGGGTGGTAGGCCAGGAGGTTGAGGAGGCTGCGGTGACCGGTGACCCCCCGTCCCAGGATGTGGTGTTTTCAGTGCTGACACTGGGATAGGCTCTGACATCCTGGGATGGCTGGGCACCGAAGCATGACAGTAGTGGGTGACAGGGTCTGGGAAAGTTGTCCAAGGCGGAGAGAACTGGAGTCTGGAGCATTTGAGAGGGTTCACCTTTTCCTTTAATTGTTTGGCAAACCCACTTGGAAACTCATTTCACCTGGAACTTCAGAGCATTACTGGCTGCCAGAAACAAGACCCACCTGCGGTGGGGGTGAGGGTGGGGTTGGAGTAGCAGCGTGCCTCCCGGGAAGTGGGGCAGGGCTCCCGGGAAGTGGGGCAGGGCACGTGAGTATCCTCCAGACCTGTAGGGTGTGGGGGCAGTGAGCATGCCTTGAGGGGAAGGCTGTGTGGAGTCTGCTCTTTTCCATCTTGGCCAGTTTTCTGCTCTCAAGAAGCCTTTTTTCTCGGCAGGAAGAGGAATCAGTAGCCCTAAGTGGACCAGGGTTGGTTTCTGCTTCTGCGCCAGGTACCTTCCTGATTCTCTGGGTGTCTGTTGGTGTAGAACCCCCCAGGCAGAGGGCCAAGGTAGAAGAAACTGACCGCACTTGGGCTGCAGGCTGGTAGGGCGGGGGGCAGTAGTCAGTGCCTCCTCTTTCAGCCCTTTCAAAGCAATTTTAAATCGGATTAGGTTTTCAACCACATTTGAAGGCTTGCTCTCCTCTGAGAGGTTCAAAGGGCTGAGGAAGAACCTGCATCTGTTTGCTCTTCCTTTCTATGGAAACCTACTTGGGCTGTTTCTACAAACAGCTTCCCTTCCTCCCGAGACATCCCTTCACCACCATCGCCACCACGGCCTGGCCTGTAGTGGCCAAATGACCCCTCATGCAGTCCAGGATCGCAGCTTCCCTGGCCACTCGCTCCGACCAGTACTGGCCTCAACAGTTTCCCGGGGGGGAGCAGTGGTCTGAGAGTGTGGGGCCCTGTGGACTGCGTCTCCCTCTCACGGGGCAGCCAACAGAAGTGGCGGCTTTCTTCCTGTGAGTGGAGAAAGTCAGAAAGACGGATGCAAAGCTGGGCTTGGTTTCGGAGAGCAGAGAGCTGGCTCTCAGCCCTACCAGGATTCCTCTTCCTCCCTTTTAAACTAAACCTGGGCTCAGGCAGTGTGTGTGGGTTGGGGAGGGGGGGCGGAGAGAGTGCAGACAGGCAGACCGATGTGGGCAAAGATGTGCATGCAGGGAGAGCCGACTGGAGGCGGGGCGCTGTGGAGGTGTGGTAGGGAGGGAGGGCAGGTGGTTGGGGTAGACTTCTGTGCTTTTTGTATGTTGGTGTATTATATAATTAAATTAAAAGTACATATTAAGCAAACCAGAGAATTGTTCCTTCTAATTGGTATGATCACTGTTAGGTGAGGAACAGGATCAAGCCTTGGAAGATTCAGGAATGGCTTTCCAGAGGGGTGAGAGAGAAGCAGGGGTAGCTAGGGGCATTCATGCAACAAATATTTGTGGAGCATCCGCTGTGTGTCAGATTCTGTTCTAGAAGCCAGCAAGGTAGCGGAGAGCAAGCACAGAGGCCTGTCCTCGTGGAGCTTACAGTCCAGTGGAGGGACACAGGTGAACACAGAGGTCATGTGCTATCACTGGCATTAATGAAGAATGATTCTGGTCCTTATTAAAATGGTGAGAAGACTGTGTTCAAGACTACTGCAATAGGAAAAAAAGATTAAGCTCACTCTGAATACCGCAAAGACAGCTGGGGATGGCTAACCCACGGAGGGAAGGGGCTGGTGGGTGGGGGCAGGAGGCTGGGGGGTCTTGCTGAACCAATGTAACAGGGTTCCTGCCAAAGGCAGGCCAAGGACTTGCCATCAAAGATGGGGGATGAGGAACTTGATCAGATATCAAGGGTAGGGGATGACTTAGCAGGATTCTTTGCTGAAGGCGAGCCACAGTTGAGGCCTCATTGAGAAGAGGGTTCAGAGGAGCTTGACTAGAGACTGGTCAAGGAGACAGGCTTCGGTGGTGGTAGAAAGTGTTGTGGGTGAAAATGAAGCAGGTGTGGGTGGAACAGCTAGAGAGTGACTGAGTGATGAAGGTGTTTTTTTTATTAGTGTTAGGAAGGCCTCTCTAGGGAGGTAGCTTTGGGCAGAAATCTAGATCATGTGAGGGAGCCAGACTTTCACACACCTGGGAGAAGGGGCTCCAGGTAGAGCGAACAGCAGGTGCAAAGGCCCTGAGAGGGGGTATTTGGCAGGTTTCAGCAACAGCAAGGAGGCAGTGGGTGGTGGGGGAAAAGTGGCAGGAAAGGTCAGATGAGGGTCAGCGAGGGAGGGTAGGTCATACAGGGTCTTATAGGCTGTGATAAGAGAGGTGAGAGTTCTAGAAGAAAGGATAATTTGGACCCACGGTAGGAGAGAGCTTTGTCCATCTAGAGGACCACAAGGGAGATATGTGTTGTGGGGGTGTAAGGAAGCAGCATGTGATTGGTCAGAGTATCCTCCCGTAGACTAAAGGGTAGTGGGTTTGATCCCAGTCAGGGCATGTATGGGAGGCAACACATTGATGTTTCTCTCTCTCTCTCTCTCTCTCTCTCTCTCTCCCCCTCTCCCCCCCTTTCCCTCTTTCTAAAATCAATAAATGTCCTCGGGTAAGGGTTACAAAAAGAAGAAGGAGGAGAAGGAGAAGAACGTGCCAAGGAACAAACTTGGGGGCCAAGGAGGGGGAGGTGGCTAAGGGACAGAAGAGAGGAAGATTGAGAGCCAAAGGGGCAGGTTCTTTTCCATCTTTGCAGTCAAGGTTTCTTGATCATTTTAACAAGAACCTCCGTTCTTGCATAAAAATCAAGCAATAAAGGGAGGAATGCCTCTTCATTTAACTTGAGGAACTACAGAAGACGGAAAGGAGGGCTGCCTGAAGTAAAGTTGGAGCTGGTCTAGCTTGGCCAGTTGCCCTTCCTATAAATACCCCCTCCCAGTCCTGGAGAGGTATCAGTTACAGCTATTACTAGCTACCGGGAAACATCCTTCCTGTTCAGATGTCCAGCAGTTGGCTGCGTGTGTACATCCGTGCGCAAAGTGCCTGGAAGCAGGGGGTGAGAGCACACAATAAATAAGAAGTTTGGGATTCTGAGCCCACTCCTTCTACCTTTGGGGGTGGCCCCACTTCCTCTGGGGGCCGAGGGATCCCTCTGGCATGTCTTGTGCTAAGAAATCTGCAAAAGTCATTGGCCATGTTTAGAACTAATCCTTTGTGCCAAAGGGGTTGGTGGCATGGAGGGGAGGGAGCTCCTTGCCAAAACCAGGATGTTCCTCACTAGTGGTGAACCCTGCTGCCTCTGGGCTGCATAACACTGGGGAGTTTTGGGGCACAGGTGGGGGAATGAGATTGGGGGCCAGTGTAATTCCACAACATGTGAGTTAAAAAGCAGATGAAAATCCACAGAGTAACCAGACATTCTTTTCTTTGCATGCAAGATCCTGCTGGATGTTGGAAGAGGAAGGCATATTTTTCTTGCTTTTTAGACATTACATCCTGTGAAGGGAAGATTTGGAACAGATGGGGGCCAGGGCGGCCTCACTGTATTTGCTCGTTTCCCCCTCCCCCTTCCCATAACCAGAAATGTTTCATTTTTTCCCCTAGTGAAGTTAATTTAAAAAAAAAAAGAAAGAAAAAAAAAAGTCCAGTAGAGTAGGAAGTAAGATATCAGGGGTCAGGGAGAGAAATCCATAAAGTTCCAGAAAGAATACACTTTTCATGGCAAAGGCTGCTTCTAAGCCCAAAGACAGACAATTAACTTAAACTTTCATTGTAGGTGTGCTCACTGCTCCAGTGACATCTGCATTAGTGAGGGGGCGGGGAAGAAAGAGGATGCCCTAGCAGATGGAGAAGGAGGCCCTCTCATCAGTGGAAGGTAAGGCATGTTTCTCAAATCCTGGGTTGCAATGTAAGAGAAAGGAAACTGGTAACATCTCCTGAGAGCTCTTCAAGCATTGGCATAATTCGAACCCCCGCTTCTGCTCTGTCCCGTTGGTTGCATTAGAGGAGACCACCAGAGCGCTGATGTGAAGTGGGCCATGGCGTCTTTGATTGGCTGCGGGAGGGCCCAGGACAGCTGGCATGGTGTTAGCCCAAGACCACAGCCCGTGCGGTTTGCTGAGGAATGTCCAGAGCACACCTCTTCCCTGGAACCTGGACGGGGCTGAGGTCAGAGGTGGGGAGAGGGGGGGAGGGTTGCTCTGCCAGTGCTGTGGGATGGCAGTAATTAGCCGGGGGGGGCCGGCCAAAGTACCAACCACTACTGTTTTATCTCTTTCCCAAAGTGTGGGTAAAAAGGACAGTGCAGGGGGAGAAAGAGAGTCTCTGTTTTCCTTCCAACTACCCTTCCTTTGTGGCTTGTGGAGCCTCTGTTGGGGTAATCTCTTCTGTCTTGGGAGGGGACCACGTGCTCCCAGGTCTGGCCCAAGAGTCAAATTACCAGAATCTGTCTGTGGCCCCTTTGGGTCCTGCTGGCTGGCTCTGGCAAGCTGTTTCCAGAGGGTGTTCTGGAGCATTGGTCTGCTAAGGCCGAAGCAACACGCTGACTTGGGGAAAGAAGACAAATGTGTTCACGGTGTGTGCTCAGAGCTGCAGGAAATCAGCCTCTCATCCCCTGGGGCACGTGTGTGCTTCTGCAAGAAAGACAAGGTTTAAAAGTCACTTGGCAGGAGAAAAATAGGACCTGTGTGTCCAGCTAGGATTGGATCTCCCATCTTGATTCTTCCATCATCACTTCTGGATCTCGGCGTTTTAACTAGACACAGTCCAGTGGGAGCACCAGGCCTCCCTCTCTCTCTGTTAAAGTCCCACAGCATCATCTGGCTGTCAGAAAGGATGCTGAGAGAGCAGCAGGCACTGCCTGAGTACCATTACCTACTGGGCACTGCAGTTAGGATTTAGGGGGCATGTCAGTGAAGAAAATACAGATTCCACTACCACAGAACCCAAATGCAAATATAAGAGCTGTTCACTCTTAGTGGAATCACCAGAGTCAGGCAAACACACACATGGTAGACCAAATCAGTTCTTTCAGCAAATGTTCCCTGAACACTCACTATTTGTGAGACCCCACGGACACAGTGGAGAGCGGCACAGATGTGCTCCCCATGCTCTTGGAAGTGCAGTCTGGTTGGGGAGTTGGACTAGAAAAGGCTCTTGGACTCCATGCTGTGGGAAGCGCCAGCAGAGGACATAAAGGGTGCTGTGGGCCCTGCATGCGGACTTGGGGAACCGAGAGCACCTTCCCAGAGAAGTCATGTTTAAGTTTAAGCTGAATAAAAGCTAATGTTTGAATGTGGACTCTCAGTCAGCCCGGTGGAGTCTGCCAGTCCTGGCTTCAGTTTTATTTGCATTCTCTTCCACGCTGCACAGGACTCTGTTGGGGTGGTGACGATGTGGCCCCTTCCTGTGCTCCGAGAGCTCCATTCTTAGAAAGCGCTCCAGGACTTCTGGCCAAGATGGAGGCATAAGTAGGCACACTGCCTCCTCGCACAACCAAAAGGACAACAACAATTTAGAAATGAAAACCAACCAGGATTGCCAGAAAATTAAACTGTATGGAAGTCCGACAACAAAGGAGTTAAAGAAGAAACATTCATCCAGACCAGTAGGAGGGGCGGAGTTGGGTGGCTGGGTGGAGAGGGTTCACGGCACAGTGGTGGCTGGTGGACACCGGGTGAGGTGTGGCAGCGGACAGACCCAGCGAGGTGGTGGATTGTGGAGGGGCGGGGGCCACAAGGTGGACCGGGAGGTCCCACATTCCCGTGCAGATAAACCAGGCAAAACTGTGGAGTGAGACAGACCACACAACCCAGGGTCCCAGCATGGGGAAATAAAGTCTCAAAACACTGATTGGAAGTACCTGTGGGAGTTGAGGTGTCGGAAGAGACTCTCAGCCTCATAGGAGAGTTTGTTGGAGAGACCCACAGCGTCCTAGAACGTACACAAGCTCATGCACATGGGAATCAGCACCAGAAGGGCCCAGTTTGCCTGTGGGAAGCGGGGGAACTGACTGAAATCCAGCAGAGAGCAGAGCAAGCACCATTGTTCCCTCTCGGACCCCACCCCCACATATAGCATCACAACCCAGTGACTGGGTTGCTCCGCCCTAGTGAACACCTAAGGCTCTGTTCCTCACTATGTAACAGGGGCTCTGAGAAAAAAAAAAATGGCCCAAATGAAAGAACAGATCAAAGCTCCAGAGAAAATACAACTAAGTGATGAAGAGATAGCCAACCTATCAGATGCACAGTTCAAAACACTGGTAATCAGGATGCTCACAGAATTGGTTGAATTTGGTTGCAAATTCGATGAAAAAAATGAAGGCTATGCTAAGTGAAATAAAGGAAAATGTACTGGGAGCCAATAATGATGGAAAGGAAACTGGAACTCAAATTAATGGAGTGGACCAGAAAGAAGACAGAAACATCCAATCAGAAAAGAATGAAGAAACAAGAATTAAAAAAAAAAAATGAGGAGAGGCTTAGGAACCTCCAGGATATCTTTAAACATTCCAACATTTGAATTATAGGGGTACCAGGAGGAGGAGAAGAAGAGCAACAAGTGGAAAAGCTATTTGAACAAATAATAAAGGAGAACTTCCCCAATCTGGCAAAGGAAATAGACTTCCAGGAAGTCCAAGAAGCTTAGAGTCCCAAAGAAGTTGGACCTGAGGAGGAACACACCAAGGCACATCATAATTACATTACCCAAGATGAAAGATAAGGAGAGAATCTTAAAAGCAGCAAGAGAAAAGGAGGTGGTTACCTACAAAGGAGTTCCCATCAGACTGTCAGCTGATTTCTCAAAAGAGACCTTGCAGGCAAGAAGGAGCTGGAAAGAAGTATTCCAAGTCATGAAAAGCAATGACCTACATCCAAGATTGCTCTATCCAGCAAAGCTTTCATTTAGAATGGAAGGGCAAATAAAGTGTTTCCCAGGTAAGCTCAAGTTAAAGGAGTTAATCATCATCAAGCCCTTATTATATGAAATGTTAAAGGGACTTATCTAAGAAAAAGAAGATAAAAAACATGTACAGTAAAATGTCAGCAAACTCACAATTATTAACAACCACACCTAAAACAAAAACAAAAACAAACAACTAGAACAGGAACAGAACCACAGAAATGGAGATCATATGGAGGGTTAGCAATAGGGGAGTGGGAGGAGGAGAGAGGGGGGAAGGTACAGAGAATAAGTAGCATAGATGGTAGATAGAAAATAAACGGGGGGAGGGCAAGAATAGTGTGGGGAATGTAGAAGCCAAAGAACTTATAAGTGTGACACATGGACATGAGCTAAAGTGGGGGATGTGGGTGGGAGGTGGGCAGGGTGGTGAGAGGTGAAGGGGAAAAATGGGACAACTGTAATAGCATGATAAAATATATTAAAAAAAATAAAGCGCTCCAGTAAGTGCTCAAAACTGAGCAATTTGCTAATCACTTAACTTTTTCATCTGATCCTTGTAACATCCCTGAGGTGGGTCATAGTTTATTAGTTAGGAATACTTTTGGCCACAAGCAACAGAAACCCCAGCTAATGATGGCTTTGATCAGAATGTCGTTTCTTTTTTTTTTTTTTTTTTAAGATTTTATTTATTTGTTTTTAGAGAGGGAAGGGAGGGACAGAGAGAGAGAGAGAAGCATCAATGTGCAGTTGCTGGGAGACATGGCCTGCAACCCAGGCATGTGCCCTGACTGGGAATCGAACCTGCGATGCCTGGTTCGCAGCCCGCGCTCAATCCACTGAGCCACACCAGCCAGGGCAGAATGTCATTTCTTGCTGACTGAACAAGAAATCTGGGGATGGTCCTACAGTTGGCAGTGCCACCAACGACACAGAGATCTCAGAGTCTTTCTCCCTGCTCTACCATTGGGGCCAGCTGTATAATTTGTGAGGCCCACTACAAAATGAAAATGTGGGACCCTCTTGTTCAAAAAGCAGGAGAAAGTGTCACTTAAGGTACTAACACATGAAACTTTTTAAAAAATATTTTATTGATTATGCTATTACAGTTGTCCTAATATTTCTTCCTTTCCCTATACCCGGTACCCCCATTCCCTCCAGCACTCCTAGCACTCCTCCCGTTAGGTCATGTCCATGGGTCATGCATATAAATTCTTTGGCTTCTCCATTTCCTATACTGTTGTTAACATCCCCCTGTCTATTTTGTACCTACCATTTATGCTTCTTATTCTCTGTACCTTTTCACACATTCTCCCACTGCCCCCTCTCCACTGATAACCCTCCAAACAATCTCCATATCTATGATGAGATAATATTTGAATTATTTTTAACAAGCCATTTTCTTCTAAAATGCTCAAATTTATTACCATAAAAGGCAAAATGTAATTTATTAAAAATTAGAGTAAAAATTCTAATCAAAATAATTTAAAAGCTGAATAAGTCACTTAATATGTTGATAATTAAATTGTTTTATTTTTTTATTTTTAAATATTTTATTATTTCTTTTTAGAGAGAGGGAGGGAGGGAGGGAGGGAGGAAGAAAGAGAAGGAGAGAAACATCGATGTGAGAGACAGTGATATATCAGTTGGTTGCCTCTTGCACGCCCCCAACTGGGGACCTGGCCCTCAAGCCAGGCATGTGCCCTGACTGGGAGTTGAACTGGTGACCTTCCAGTCTATAGGGAGGCACTCAATTCACTGAGCTACCCCAGCCAGGGTTTTTTTGTATTTTGTTTTTAATTTGAGCACTGTAATTATAGGTATTAATGTCCATTACATTTCTGAAATAAATAATTAGTATGCTTCCTACACATTATATTAATATAAATGAGACATGTATCTTTTTATATAACATATATATGCAATATGATATAATTTTACAAAATGTTCCTTAGCCTCCATGTGCAATTTGTGCTAATATCACAGTAATTCGTGGAACCCTGAGTAGGAACAGAAGCAAGAAAATGGCTATTCAGCGCTCCTGAGTTCCTGCACTTCATTTTGCAAGACCGAGTTGCGTTGGTGCTGAGAGGAAGGATCTGACAAGCTCATTTGTCTTCTCTCTTACCTAAGTGCTGCTGCCCCTCGTCTCCCTACACTCCACTGCAGTGTAGTCTCTAGTGGTGGCCAAAACACAACACACAGACCTTCGCATTTGGATGCAGACCTAGGGCCAGAGACGCGGAGTGTTTCCCTGGGACCTGAGCGGCACTAGTCATCAGAGGGTGTGCTGGGGGTTATGGGTCGCGCTGTGGGACTCCCAGTGATGGAGGTGCCCCTGTGTTCTTCAGCTTTCACGTGTGTGTGTGAGAGGCGGGACCCTCTAAAGCACAGGGCCCAGGTAAGGGCTTCTCTTGCTTGGTTCTAAGGAGAATACTGTATTTTCCAGAAGTCCTCAGTAGACTTCCTCTTACATTTCCTTGGCCAGGGTTAATCGCTGGCAAAACGAAGGTGGGTTTCTATACCTTACTTGTACCAACCATGGTGCATTCCCTGGAATGAGCACAAGGCCACCAGAAGAAAAACGGGGTTTTGTTAATGAAGAAGAAGGGAAAATGGCTGAGTACTCCACCAATGACATCTCCTCAATTATTATTCCCGTTCTTCTGCAGGGGAAACTGAAGCTTAGGAAGGTTAAAGTCACACACCTGGGAAGTGGGAGACCTATGGCTGAACCCTGGGAGTCTGGGTGAGTGTAGAATCTGTCTTCGCCACTCTTGTTACTGCTTCTCACGGCTGACAAGAAGTTAGCCATGGTGGGGAGTGTGGGGTAAAGAGGGTGGAAAGGGCATTCCAGGCAGAGGAAAGGAGGGAGGCAAGGGATGACACGGTCTAGCCAGGAATTGAAATATATGAAGAATCTTGAGTGTATGGTATGCGCGGGAGCATTGGGAGATAGGGCTGGAGAGGGTATGCAGTGGGCGCTGCTGGGTGGAGACAGGAGGGGGCGTAGAAACAGACATGGTGGCTGTTTGAAAGATTCTAGAAGGGGAGAGAGTGGTACACAATCAAGAGAGATTTAGAAAGCAGAATTGATAGGATTTGGGGATGTAAAGGTGAAGGAGAAGGGAAGGAAGAATCCAGGATGACACTTGAAATTATGGCTTGGCCCTGGGTAAGAGGATGTGCCATCAGAGACGGGAAACAGGAGCTGGTGCCAGGTGAGGGGTGGAGCATGAGTCTGCTTTGTTTTTGGACTGAGATACAGTGGAGCTGTCCTGTGGATGCGAGAGTGACCCTCAGGATGGAAGTGGAGACTAGAAAGAGATGTGGGCTTCTTCGCCATGTAGAACCTCTGGGCCCTACTGTGGGCGAGCATGTGGCGTGTGAGGAGAGGGTCTGGGACAGAGCTTAGAAACCCCAGTCTATAAGGGAAAGGGGCCCACAGAGGAACCTGGGACGGAGCTGCCTCCAGGAGAAGAAGCCAGGGGAATTTGGTATCTCTAAAGCCAAGGAAGAGAGCTTTCAGAAGGACAGAAAGACGTCTTGGAGAAGTGAGTACCAAGAATGGCATTGACGACTGTAGCAGGAAGTGTCATAGAGTGCTGCATGTGACAGCCAGGTAGCAGTGAGTTGCTGGGACACTGGGAAGTGGGAAAATGGAAGGGGTAACTGATAACTCCTTCAAGATATCTGAATGGGAAAGGAAGGGTAATGGTGTTTGAAGATCCAGGGAAAGTTTATTTATTTTTAAGATTTTATTAATTTATTTTTAGAGAGATGGGGAGGGAGGGAGGGAGAAAGAGAAGAAGAGAAACATCGATTGGCTGCCTCTTTTGCGCACTCTGACCACATCCTGACCTGGAATTCTCTGAACCCGCAACCTGAGCAGGTGCCCTGACCAGGAATGGAACCTGCAACCTTTCAGCTTGTGGGACACTGTCCAGCCAAATGAGCCCCACCAGTCAGGGCTCCAGGGAAAGTTTGAAAAAAGAAGACTTAAACATATTTAATTGCTGTTGAAAAGTAGACATCTGGTAGAGCAGAGGTTGAAGCTACAGGGAAGAGATGGCGTCTGGATCAGATAATTTCCCATCTCATTAGGGTGGAGCTCAAGGCTTCACCTTATTTTGAGGCCCTGCCTCCCTTCCTGCTGCATCTCCTACCCTCTCTCGCCCTCGCTGTGCTCACTGCAGCCTCTGGTCAGGTTGCTGTTCCCGCTTGGTTAAGCTCTGGGTCTTTGCTCTGGCAGTTCCTTCTACCCCTAATGTCCTTCCTTGAGGCGTCTTCCTCTAGGTAGTTGCAAGGTTTATGGTCCTTGCTGCCTCTGAGTCCCTTGGAGGCTTTTCCTGACCACTGTATTACAACCGCCCCCCTGCCCCCCGCACACACTGCCACCCTCTGTCTTGTTCTATTTTGCTTCATTTCTCACCTCCTGACATATTATACATATTTATTCATTTTGTCTCTTTCCATGAAAATGGAAACACCAAGACTTCATCTTGCTCACTGATGAAACCCTGTTTCTGGGCATGCAGAGGAGACTTTGATATTCGTTGAACTGAGATATAGAATAATGGCACATGTAGGGTATCTAATGACTATCTTAGATCAAACTTCTATAGGTGAATTAAAAAAACCTGAGTGTACATATATCAACGATGACGTTCAGTAATAAAAGGAGCGAACTACTGATACGGGCACCAACAGAGATGAGTCTCAAATGCATTGTAAGTGAAAGAAGCCGGACTCAACAGGCTACACTCTGAATAATGTCGGGATATTCTGGAAACATAGCTTCGTGATATTCAGTCATAAGGCCATAAAGCAGATCAGTTGTTGCCAGGGACCAAGAATGGGGCTTAGGGCTGACACAAAGGAATTTTGGGAGTTGATGGAAATGTTCCACATCCTGGTTGTGGTGGCAGTTACATAAATGCCTGCATTTACTAACATTTATAGGACTCTGTAAAAAGGGTGAATTTTACTGTATGTAAATCATACCTAAGTAAACGTGACTAAAAAGTCATGTTCTCATAGAGATTTTTGTTGTAGTATTTGGGCATTTCTTGTGAGGGTTAGTTAATAATTCACTTTGCCTGCTGGCAAAGTAACCCCAGCTCTTGGGTGTCATTCCTGCTGCCAGCGAATGCCTGTGCCCAGAGGCTGATTTGTTCTCAGAGTGGGGAGATTTGTTTAAGTGGAAGCCTGTTGGTGATTTCCTTCCCAGCATCTCCCACTCCCTTCGTTACCGACAGGGGCCTGGCCCTGAGTGGGTCTGCCTGGGGCCAGCTGTAACGTGTGTGTTCTTGACTTTGAATAGGGGAGATTTCACAGCACAAGGCCAGGTGACCATTAGGACACATTTATTAAAGCTGAGGATAACGAAACAAGGAAGAGCTCAGCAGAGACAAGCAACAGGAGGACCTAGGCTGGGCTGCCTTAGCTCACTGGGAAGTCAGAGAACGGGGCCTTGCGGACAGGTTCACGTATCAGCCTGGGACAAGCTACTAGCTGCCCATTGCCTTAGAGTTTAGGAGACACGTGCCTGTGAAGAAAAAGTGGGAGAAGAAGGGAAAGGAAATGGCACGGGCTGCTCCCCTGAGGGAGAGAGCGCACACTGGGTCCTTTGTCTTGAGGCTTTTATCTCTTGAAGGCAGGAATTCTAGGGGAGGTCTCAGGGGAGGGTTTCAGGAGAATATTCACCAGTTCCTCAGGTGTGTCCTTTCAGGGTTACGGTCTCCTCTGATTGGTCAGTGGAAGGGCAGGGAGTCTTCAGTCATTGCAGTTGGTTCTGGCCAGTGCCCACCTGGTTTTGCTGCTTGTCAGGATGTGGAGCTGAAGTACAACTGAGGCCTAGATGTTCTCTCCAGGGAGGAAAGGGCAAGGGAGAAGAGGTTACCCTGGGGTGAGGTCCTTGTTTTCCCAGTTTTGCCTCTGCCAGGCCTTCTTGCTCTGGTGATCATCTGCACCTGGCTATAAATTGCTCAGTGCAGCTATCTGTCTCAGTTATTCCACTTGCCAAGGAATTTTCCTAGCTTCTTACTGTCCTGTCTCACCTTTAGGAAGAGAGCACCTTTCCCACTGTGGTTGGGTGGGGCTGACCCATCTTGGGGAAGATGACCTATTTTTGCTAGAATTGGTAGGATGGAAATATAACCCTGTTGGTGAAAATTTTGCTCACTAAGTGGAGATGGACAGATATACAGAAACCTGATGTTTGAGCACCTAGATCCAGCCATACCTGAAGCTAGCTATGCACTCTAGACATTCCAGTGACATGTGCCAATGAATTTCATTTTTTTCCACTTAAGTCATGTCAACTTTGGTGACTTCCATCAATTATTGCTGAACAAATTCTGACTCGTGCATTGCAAATGAGAAGTATTTGATCTATGAGGTGATAGGATAATAAAAATGAGATAGTGAACTGAATCAGTGAGTTGTGAGAGGAAGGTCCTCTAATCTCCCTGAACCTTTTTATTATGGAAGCAGGAGCAGGGACAGAGGGTTGAGATGAGGGTGAATGAGGGAGATTGAAGGGTGAGCAGCCAGGCATGCCCCTGGCTAAATGGGGCTGGCCATGCCAGGGCCCCATCTCTTCCTAGTTGGGGGTCCCTGGCTGGCTGAGCAGGGCCTAGAGGCAGAAGGCAGTGGGATTGGAGAGAGTCCAGGAATGTAAACCAGCTCTGGGCTCCTGCCCTCAATTCCTGGGCCTCACTTTCTTTTTTATAAAACAGGGGTGCTGACTGTCTGCTCTCCTCAGGGTTTATGATAGTGCCTCAAAGCAGGTGACAGTGTCTGAAACTGTCACGAAACCCAGCAGTACTATAGAGTACTCTGCATAAAAGGAAAAGGCTGGGCAGGGATTGGAAAGACAAGCCCCTCCGTGCCTGTTGTAGGACTTGGGCTGTGATCTGACCTTTTTTGTATGAATTGCAGATGACAGATCTTGGATCAGAAGAGGGCGAGAGGAGGAGTGAAAGTCGGGCCCAAGGACAGAGAGCTCCATAGGGGCCAGGGATGTGGGTATGGAAGGAGTTTTCGCAGGGTGGGCCAGGCGAGGGGCCGGGGCAGGGTTTGGGCTGGAGTTGTTAGTTCCATGCCTTTTACACATTTGGAAAGAAGGAAAGACACTTTTTGTTTGTTTGTTTGTTTTCTACAATTACATTGAAATTCTCTGAATGCAAAAGGATCACTTATCTGCTTAAGAATTTTGAAAATACAGAAAAGTAAACATGAGGAAATCAAACCGCCCCTGATCATGTTACTTCCAGATGTGACACTGGTGATATTTTTGTGTATTTCCTTTCAACATTTATTTGTGTGCCTATGTATATTTTATATGTATGAGAGATGGGTTATAAATAAAATAGGATTCTGCTGCATATATAACTTTAGAGTCTGTGATTTTCACTTAATGTAGAATATATTTTCCTATAACTTTGCATTTTTCAAAGGCTGATTCCTGTTATATTCTACTATATAGGTATATCTCTTTATTGGATAGAAAAGTTTCCAATTTTGTAGGATTATAAAATAATATTGTGGTTAAATCCTTACAGATGTGTTTTTGTGTATGCTCCTGAATAATTTTGTAGGACAGACCTTTAAAAGTGGAATTATTAGGTCAAATGGGATATCCACGAATTGTCCCTGATAAGTTGGGCCAATTCGCAGGCTACCAGCGGTGCATGAATTTTCAGAGTCCTCTGTATCTGGCCCTTGGTGGTATTACTGTGTTTTTAGGGACTTGTCAGTTAATATGTAGGAAAAGCTATCTCATTTTTATTTTATATGCCCTTTTTCTGCTTACAGTAAGGCTGCACATTTTTTCCATAGAATTAATAGTTATTTGTGTGTTTCTGTGAATTGTGCTTTCTACCCTTTAATTTTTTTCCTGTTGGAGTGCTTGTATTTTTCTTACTGAGTTATAAGGACTCCGCTTATAGTAAAAAAAAAATTAGTCCATAATAGTTTTTATGACTGTGGTGAAATGTTTTAATAATGGATCTTTTGTTGAGGTCAAGGCGGAAGGTTTGATTGGGTGAGGGTAATTCTGATGTTGCCCACCCTCCTCCCTACACATGTATTCAAAATATCTTAGTGTGTTAAAATGTCCTTGTTTTCCTTTGTTTCACAGATGTTTATCCCAGAGAAGGGTAACTGGCCCAACCTTACAGAGTTGGCTACGTGCAGAGCCAGGCGCAAACTGGGACCCTGCATGTCTGCTTAGCCGCTTTGCATTGCGTGGCCTGGGACTTCTCTGTCTCTTCTCCCGGGCTTCCAAACCCTTCCTGGAGGCACTCAGTCCTGGATGACGGGTGTCTTTACACCAGCCACCCTACTAGAAAGCAAAATCTGTTTGTAAGCCTTGTTACAGTTTTTTCCAGAATATCCAGTTTTCAGAATCCACCTGTACCCTTGCCCCCAGCAATTACCATTTGAATTTCCCAATCTGCGGCCCCCTTTGTGCTGAGCAGTCACTGGGGCCAAGGGACCTTCCCCAGGGTTCCGTTTCTTGGGTCTGGGACGGGGCAGATGGAGCCCTTCCTGACCTTGGGCCCAGCTTCTCCAATAGAGAGCTCCTTTTCCACAGTGGTTTCTGCGAAATAGCAGCAGGTCAGTTAGGATGTGGCTTCTTTCCTTCTCTCAAAGGTTCTTTCATTTAAACATGTTCGTATTTTTTTCTCCGAAGGCTCCTTTTCCTGAGAGCATGATGTTAGAGGCTTCTGTGGCTAAATTTAGCTCTTGCTGACGCACTGGCCCTGTCGCTAGCAGCCTCCTCGTGTCTCTGTCTCTCTCAGCCTTGCTTGTTTGCTGGTACATGAACACCATCACATCCTACATAATATTTAGCTTTGAGTCGTTTCCAGATGGGAAGTGCGTATCCGTATTTTCATAGCCGTGTTCTCTGCGTAAATGGAGTGTCATGAAGCTGGGGGCCAGCCGGGGGCCAGCAGCCGGCAGGGCAGGTGGGGGGCTGGGAGCCAGCCTGGGAGAGGCACAGATCACTAGTGGTGGTGGGGAGTGCGATTCAGACTTTGTCCTGGGCTTGCTTGTGCTTGAGCAGGAAAACTACGCATCTCTTGGAGGAGATCTGGGGATGGTATTTGGGACATAAATGGACAATTTGCAGGGAGGGGAGGCCCTCCTACTTGGGGCAAGCCTTAGTATTGTTAAAGAAAGAGTTAGTTGGACACTCGTTAAAATGATAAGAATGATTTTTATTCAGAGCTATTGCAATAGGGGTATGCAGTAGGAGAAAGAGGTGGAATTGATTCTGAATACAACAAGAACTAGTAGGGACTGATCACCAAGGAACAGAGTGTGGGGCTCCTCGGATGGAAAATTACTAAGAGGACACATCAAGGACAGAGGGAGTCTTACTAAGACACAGCTATGTGGACCTGGTTAGGAAGGCCAAGGTCAAGGTCTAGTTACAGAGAAGGCTCAGGGCTCTGAGGAGCCAGACTAAAACTTGGTCAAGGAGATAGTCTTTGTCAGTCCTCCATCTTGTTCAAGGACAGAAGAGACATTCTTCTCTCCTCTGAACCACACAAGCTTATTTCTCATTTAGTCGCCTTTTGTTCATTAAGGACCATCTGTCGGTCGGACTGGAGGATATCTGCTGAATGGAGTGAACTATCAGGCATTTAAATGAAGGGATTCATGATGTGCTGTGGTGATGAATCCCTTGAAGTTTTTATCAAGTTGTCCAGCTTCAGCTGACAGCCTCTTTGATCTCAGTGGGCGAGGTCAGCGCCAGCCCACCTGGACTCCTGAGAAGGAACTGGGCGGGCAGGTTGTAGTTCCCAGTGAAGCTGTGTCGAGAGGGCGGGAGGAAAACTGAAAACTACGAGGATTGAGACAATGTGCAAGGTGGCAGATCCAGCCCAACGTACAGAGAGGTGAAAGATTTTTAAAAGTTTACTAAGAGCTCAGTGACAATGAACAGTACCAGAGTTTGGTAACCCACAAGAGCGTGATAGCTTTCTATTGAAATATGACACTTCTTTCTGCAGTGCCCGCACTGGTCATCAGGTGGGTGTGTTGCAGTGTCAGCATGGAAAGTGGCCTGGTGTCAGGCAGGCCGGGTTCGAATCCCTGAACCAGCTGTGAGATGTTGAACCTTCCTGGTGGTTGCTTTCTGGCTATGAAATAGGACAGAATCAATGTGCATTTCATCATCCTTTTTAATCATTACAATATCCTGCTCCCCAAGGTGTTGTACCCATTTTACAGATGAGGAAATAAACTGTAAGGCTGTCCTGTGCTTCAAGGGGACACACCCAGGAAGCTGCTAAGCTGGGATTTGAACCCAGAACCATGAGGGCCATGTTGTCAACTGTGACAAAGCAGGGAGGCTGGCCGAATTTAGTGGCTTAGGCGAGGGTCTGCAGCTATGACTATCGAGGTCCTGGCATCCATCCACCTTATGGGTCCCTAATGTGTCACTCGGCACCCCTGCCTGCCTGTGGCATCCCACAGGGCCTACAGGTCTGTCCCTCAGACCTCATCACTGCTTCACAATCCACAAATGGAAAAGTGGCACTTAAAATGAATTTATTCAGGTGGGAGTCGTGTAAGACATGAAAATAAGGCTTTTGAGCTGCTGCACATAAACTGAAGTGTGAATGAAAAGCTTTTTATTTGGTTTCCGAGCCAGACTTTGAGAAGCCAGTGGGCCGTGTGGTCTGGAAGTGCATGTTATGGGCAGTGGGTCGGAACAGGGGCCACTTTGAATGGCAAGGAGGGAGAATCGCTCTTGCACAGCTGGAACGGCCAAGGGGCCGGGATGTCAATAAACACAGTCAGGACACAGAAAGCCTTTTCCGAAAAGATGGAAGGCGGGGGAGCAAAGGAAAGGCAGTGCCTCACTCCGGTATACTGGAGAAGGAAAATGCTTGAGGTAACCCATGTTGGCAGTTTTTATAGCTTCCTCCCAATAATGTGCCGGGCAGACCCTGAACAGGCTGGTGTTTTATTTTCATGTAGTGAAGCCGAGTGGACCAGGGGCAGCTCTCCAGCAGCGGCTGGCCTGGGGCTGTGCCCGTGGGGTGAGGCAGGAGTGCCTGGGTCCAGGCCCATGAGTCCGCCCTCAGGCAAGGCGGGAGCAGGGTTCAGGGCCCCTGGTGCATGCGCGTTGGCTCGCCAGAGCCCTTCCAAGTACGGTCCCCTCTGGTGGTGCCAGAGAGGGCGATGGTGTGCAGTATGGGAAGGCAGTCACCCTGGGAAGGGAGGGGCTAGTCCGTGTATGCTGTCTTAAGTGTTGTTGGTGGGGAACTGCATGGGAACCGTAGCGGGGGAAACCCACAGAACATTCTTTGTGCCTTTGGTCACCGCTTGCCAAGGCACTTTCCATGACTAGATTGAACCTGCATTTATAATCTCTGCTCTTTGGTGATATGTATATATGTGTATGAGGTGTATTTGAACGTGGGATTGTGCATGTGGTTAAAAATACGAATCTATTACACTGGTGCCTCACCTGGGCGTGTTATTCAGGGTTTTTTGTTTTTGTTGTTTTGAGAGCCAGGAGCTTGGGAAATGTCCAACTAGCTACTCTGAGACACTAGCAAAACTCAGAAAACTTCTGTTCGGTGAGGGTACCACCTGCTGTTTTGTGTTTTTGTTGTAGACGCCCTCTCTGTGTTTTCTTCTAGGTGTCACATGGAAACAATAGATGTATTAAGTTTTTTTTGTAAGTATTTTTTATCTGCCCTGGCTAGTGTGGCTCCGTGGATTGAGTCCCGGCCTGTGAACTGAGGGGTTGCTGGTTCAATTCCTGATCAGGGCACACGCCTGGGTTGCAGGCTATGTCCCCATTTGGGGGTGTGCAAGGGCCACATATCAGTGTTTCTCTCCCTCTCTTTTGCCCTCCCGTCACCTCTAAAAATAAATCTTTAAAAAAATAAATAAATAAATTTTTTTTATCCTAAGAATTTCAGGTTTGTTTTTTACCTATATTTATTGTGGAAATAGTAGCAAAAACAAGAAGATGAAATTCCTCTGCAATCCTTTCATTTAGGATAATCGCTGCTGCAATTTTGGTGCTTGTATGCTCTTCCAGATTCTTTCTTAATGAGTATATATTAATGTAGAATAAAATCTAATAATTGATCATTAACATTTGAATGTCACCACTTGCCAGCACTTTACATGTATGGAATCATTTAATCCTCAACAATCCAATGATTGGTTTTACTACTAAACACATTATACAGATGAGCAAACTGAGATCTGGAATGATTAAGTACTTTGCTTAAGATCACACAGGTGGGGCCCTGGATGGGAAGAGCATTATCTCAATAAGCCAAGGTTGTGGGTTCGATTCCCGGTCAGGGCACACACCAGAAGCAACCGATAAATGCATGAGTAAGTGGAACAACAGACTAATGTTTCACTCTCTCTCCCCCTTCCCCTTTCTCTCTAAAACCAATAAATAAAAATATTTTAAAAACTTAAAAAAAATCAGATAGGTAAGTAACCAAGCTGGGATTTGAACCCAGGCAGTCTGGTTCCAGAACCAGATGCTCTCAGCTACTCGGTATACTACCTTCCAAAAGAAGAGGATAAAACTATCCATGTCGATTTTTAACCTGCTTTTTCCACTTCGTACATTATGAACCACTTTCAGTGCCCATGACCTTGCATCTAGAGCATCGTTCAAAATGGCTGTGTTGTAATGCACGTGTCCTTAGCGTGGACTGTCGTTTTCCTGTGTGGCCATTTTGAGCAATAATTATTACATTGATAACAGCAAATGCTGAGGCTCTGTTCCCGGTGCGGTGCTAAATGCCAGACGCACATCGTCTAACTCATTCCTCACCCAACGAGGCTTCGTGTGGGGGGGCGGTCAGAGAGGAGCAGAGACAGGTTTTCCAGGGAGTATCACTTACATAAAACCTCAAATTTGGATTTTTGACCTTATCTTCAAATGTAGTTATGTATACAATAATAATGTTTTTATTTCTTCATTTTTACAGTAATTTACTTTGAGATGGTTTGATTCAGGGGAGTGGCAAAAACACTAACAGACTGCTTTCCCCAGTGATAATATCTTACATACCTGTGGTACACTGTCAAACCCAGAAATTGATGTTAGTATGTCCTATTAGCTCAGGTTCCATGTTTGTTATTAATGTTAAGTTAAAAAAAACTAACACTTAAAATACATCCCACTTGATTATTGAGTTTAGTCTTTCTCAGTTGTTAAGTGTACAGAACTCTCAAAGTAGAGAAGGCTTCGGCCTGTGCCGACTCAGGGGAATGCCGTGACTAGCTCCATTCAGTAGGCAAGGGATGGAGGTCAGAGAGGTTAAGTCACTTGCATGAGGTCACACAGCTATAGCGAGCTTCAGAGCCACGACTTAACCCACTGGATTCTAAGATCCACTCTCTGAGCCCCACACTCCCCAACGTCTCGTCTGGCTGGTTGCAGTTCAGGGTGAGGCTCTGGACACGAGGTGTGTGTTTATATGTGCATACACACAGACATTTCCTGCTCTCTGGAGTCCCTTCTTCTAGACTGGAAAATGCTGGGGTGAGAGAGGACCTCGAGTTGGGCCTTCAGCCTCATTTACTAGAGAGCAGTCAGGCCAGCCTAGGAGCTTGTCTACCGTGACCCGTGTTGCCCCAGTACACAAGGCTACAGGCTGTATTCTCCCACGAACCCTTTCATTTTCTTGCTTACTTTTGAGACTCTTGTCTAGTTGCTGTTTCCATGTTTGCTGACTTCTAGCTCCTGTGGCCCTGTGTTTGCTCAGCTCCCTCCTGGAGGCTCCTGGGCAGTGGTGGGCTGAGCCGAGCCTCCTGGACTTCTCTGCCTTCCATCGCTTCTCCTGTTCACCCATCCCATGCCTTTCAGCCAGTGGCTGGGACACCAGCAAAGAGACAGAGAAAAAGCCATGTGTGTAGGGAAGATCAACGAAATAAAATTTTCCTGAAATTTTGTCCATGGGAAAAGATATTTTTATCCTTATCCTACTTCCTTTTTTTTTTAAATTTAATCCTCAACTGAGGATATTTCTATTGGTTTTAGAGAGAGGGGAAGCGGGAAAGAGAGAAGAAGAGAAACATTGATGTGAGAGGGAAACATCAGTCCCGTACTCACCCAGACCATGCCCCAAGTGTGCCCCAACTAGGGATGGAACTGCAACCTAGGTATGCATTCTGACCGGGGATCGAAGCCACAACCTTTGGTGCATGGGATGACGCTCCAACCAATTAAACCACCCAGCCAGGGCCCATTCCGTCTCTTGAACCACCTTCATTCAAGCTTTAACTGACAGCCCAACCTACTTTTGTAACCCACAAAGCAGATAAAGTCCACCCCCTTGCTTTTCCAGCTACAACTCATCAGCTCAAGCAAAGCTGATGTGTGGAATTTAACACCACTGTCTCTCTAAGAAATCTGTGACCCCTGAAGTAGCCCTGCTCAAACTTTTACTGGCTCTTTCACATGGGGCTGTGGGAGTACAGAGCAGGATTGTTCCAGACCCCTACCCACCCCACTTCAGAAATCCCAGATGCTCCTGACACTCTTAGTTGATCTGACAGTTGGGTGTGTGTTAGTGTGTACACCTTTGTAGGTGTGAGATAGCATTTGGTGGCCTGCAAGGACCTCCTGAGCCGCTGGGGCTGAGCCCTGGCTTGCTGAAGCTTCTGGTCACTTTCGGTGGAGAAGTGACCCCAGGCCAGGGGCTACACCTGGTAGGGGCCGGGCAGAAGGTCATTTATTCACGGGAGTGTTGGCTTTCTGAAACAGCTGTGGGAGCTGGTCTGCCAGTGAAGCAGGGGTTGGGAAATGGCACCACCACCCTACCCTCATTACATGCTGGGTCCTGTCTAGGGCCATCCTCTGGGGCACACAGAAGAACTATATTTCCTCACTGGAAGCCCCTCCGCTCTGAGAGCAGGGAAAGGAGAGGGGATTAACTTGCTTCCTCCTTAGACTTGCACTTCCTTAATTCCACAAAGCTCAGTCTGCAGTGGAGACCTCTGGTATGCAGGGGTAAACAGCTACCTCCCTAAACACAGAGTTGGGCCATGGAGAGAACATTCCAGGCCAACAGGTGACAGTCGGGTGCCTGCCAGAGGGTCTTTCCAAAGACCAATGAAGTAAGGGAAATATCAGTAATTCAGTTGCTCTAGTTTTAAAGTAGATTCCAGCATTTTAATATTCATTCATTCTTCCAACCTTGTTACCATTGCAATGTACAATGCAGATGTAACCAAGACTTAGTCTCTGCCCTCAGGGATGATCCGTGGCCAGCAGCCTCAGCAGCCTCTGGGAACCTGGGAAATTCTGAATCGCAGCTGTCATCCCAATTTACTGAATTAGAGTTTGCATTGTCACAAGCTTATATTATCCCAGGATCCCCCAGTGCTTCACATGTACCCTAGAGGTTGCAAAGCACAGAGCTAGTCCATATGTCCTGTCTGTGATGGATATCACTCCATCAGAGAACTTTTTCACTAACTATATATTTGAGTTGTCCATGTGATGAAATGTCTTGGTCATCTCTGCTGGAGTAGGAGAGAACGCAATAAAAAGTAATTACAATACACTGTGGTAAGTGTGCTAAGTGAGGTACAGGCTATGGGCAACTAGAGAGGGGACCAGCCCTTTCTGTTGGAAGTTGCTATGTGTTGTATTCCCCCGAAAGATAAGTCCTAACTCCTAGTACCTCAGAATGTGACCTTATTTGGAAATAGTGTCACTGTAGGTGTAATGAAGATGAGATTACTTTAAGTAGGATGGGCCCCTAATCCAAGGTGACTGGTGTCCTTATAAGAAGAGGAGATGGAGAAGCACAGGAAGAGCATCATGTGAAGATGGGGACAGAGATCGGCGTCCTGTAGCAACAAGCCAAGAAGTGACCAGGGTTGTTGGCAAATACCAGCAGCTAAGAGAAAGGCGTGGCATGGATTCCTCCCTAGACCCTTCAGGGAGAGCAGGGCTCGCCGACACCTTCACTTGGACTTCCAGCCTCTGGAGCTGTGGGAGAGTACAGATGAGTTGTCTGAAGCTGCCCAGTTTGTGGCCCTTTGTTGTGGCAGCCCCAGGAAGCTGAGACAGGGGCCATGGAAGACTGGACAAAGAAAGGCAGTTGAGTGGGTTTGCTGCGCACTCCCAGGGGGAAGTCATATCCGCAGAAACGGGAGCTCTTGCAGAGGCAGGGAGGGGTCAGAGCATCGGTTTGTTCCAATAGTTCAGATGGTGGCTGCTTGGATTTTAAACAGGGAAGGGACAGATTTTGCTTTTGGAGAGAGGAGCTAGAGTTAAGATCAACCTTTCGACCGTAGAAAGAAAGGCAGCAAGATTGCACAGAGCTGCCCCAGTACAAACACATAAATGCTTTAAACACTAAGGGAGACGAAGACGAGCAAGGATCCTCACCTGTAGAACAGGTGGGTGGTAGGACTTGTAGGAAGCTTCTTCATTCTCTGAAAACTATTTCCTGCTTACTGTGTGCTGTGCTAGCAGAGGGGTGTGGCGTAAGGTCAGACGAGCTTCCTGCCCCGAGGAACTTAAATGCAGATAAGCAGTAGAGAAACACACAAACCAGATAACCACCAACCATGATAAAATACTTTAAAGGGAATACTCGGGTGATAGGAGAGTGGTCTGACATAGGGTGGTCAGGGAGTAGAGGATTCAGTGAGATAACAGACATCACATGATAAGCACTTCATAAGGTTATTATTCTTCCTTTAAAGGTGACCATTTTATCTACTAACTCTCCCCCCGGTTTTTAATTTGCAGAGGTAGATAATGGGTTTCCGCCCGCAAACAAGGCCTCTCTTTCCTGGATGTGTTTGGGACAGCCTAACATTTGTCTTACTGCAGGGTGATCAAGTGGGCTTCCCGCCTCTGATCACGAAGTCCACGTACGCTGTCTCCTCTGCCGAAAACCTGTCTGATCTGGGCAGACCAGAACCCTCCACCATCTCTTGGAGTCCTGAAATCAGTTCTCTTAGAGTGGGCTCTGATTTCGGCTCTGTCCAGCTCTGTGCCTTGGAGGAAGGAATTTTCCTTTCCTTACGGTGCCTTCTCTTATCTTCCCTTGGACTCTCTGTTCTGTTCCCTCTTTTGAGTTGGGTACAAATCTCATCTTACCACCTTCATAGCTGCACCTGGTCACACCAATGCTTGTAAGTCCCCCCTTCTCTGATCTCCTGCTGTTTGTTGGGGGCCTACTCTGTGCCGGGCCCTGTGCTGGGTGCAAGGAAGGAAGTCTGTGAGTGAAGGGACATGTTCCCTGTCCCTGGAGCACAGGCAAATAGACTATTACCCTTTCCACACCATCACACACACCAAAGGACCACTCCTCTGGGTCCTGTGCTGGGAAGGAGACAGGTACTAGGTAGCATAAGTGTTAAGGTGGTTCGTGACACAGGCTATGAAAGAATTCACAAAGAGAAGAAAGTGTAGAGAATAAGGTTTTTATTTATTCTCTGAGAAAAGAGAGGGGCATGGTGTGGAGAGATACACCAGCCTTGAGGGGTGGGGGCTTTGAGCTTTTATGGTATTATAGTTGGATTAAAAAGGGTGGGGACATTGCTGTTGTATGGCCCCCTGGGCTGCTGGGGCATTGTAACTGAGGCTGCAGTTTTTTCCAGTGTTATCTTCTACCTGGGGCCATAGGGAGAGGTTAGTTCTGTTCTTGCATCCAGTAATTTCCAGTCTTGGGGACAAACTCGGAGGAGTAAAATGGCAGTCCTGTTTAGCAAGGTCCTGGGCCTGTTCAGCAAGGTCCTGGGCCTGTTCAGCAAATGGCACCATGATAGCAAATGGCGCTGACTTTGCCCTTTCAGTGAGTCTACAGTGAGGGGGTCTGGCCTGGCTGGAAAGGCTCTGCCATGGAACTGAGGGCAAGGCTTTGAGTAGACCTCAACTCAGTAAAGGGGGCAGTGGGAGCCGAGAGCCTGGGCAGGGGGGCTGAGAGCCACCTGGGTGCAGGGGGATCCCTGCTCCCCTGCTCTGGGCCTGACCACTCCCCAGAGAACCCAGCTGCCGCCCGCCTTTGCAGCCTCTCTAGTCAAACTGTGTCTTCCTGGGCCTGCCAGCAGCATTTGCACAATTGGTCACTCCCTTCTCCTTGAAATGGCTGTGTCACTTGGCTCCCAGAACACCACACTCTCCTGGTGTTCTTTCTGCCTCCTTAGAGACTCCTTCTCAGACTCCCTTCTTGTTCCTCTTCTTCCTCCTGGCCTCACGTGTTGAGGCACCCCAGGATTTCGTCCTTGGATGTCCTCTGCCCCCACGCCCTTGGTGACCTCCAACTCCAGCTCTAAATGCCATCTCTCGATTCATTATTGTCTCCATCTCTGACTGAAGTGTCGGACTCACACTTCCAACCACCGACTGAACCTCCCCACTGGAATATCCAGTGGGCATCTCAAAATTAACCAGTCCCAAATTCAATCTGTTTTCTTCTCTCCCATAAACTCCCTGCCCCCCACCCAGTCTTCCCCTCCCCAGTAAGTAATCATTACAGATTGTATTCAAGCTGCATAACATTGGGGGCATCCTTGAACCCCCTGCCCCAGCCCACTCACATTGTTTGCACTAGCAGATTCTGTCTACTCTTCCCGCAGAGTATATCTGGACTCTTTTTACCTCTCACAGCTTCCCTTGGTCCAGGCCACCATTGTCTCCTGCCTAGACTATTATGATCAGTTCCCAGCCACACTTCTGCTGCCGACCCTGCTGCTCTCAGCATGGCAGCCAGAATGATCCTTCTAGAGTGTAATTAGGTCATGTCACGTCACTCTCTGCTCAGAACCCTTTAATAGCTGTACGTGTCACGCCGAATAAAAGCCAAAGCCTTTACAGTGTCCTCCACAGCTCCCCAGAACCGTCCATCTGCTGCCTCTCTGACCTCATCCACTGTCACCCTCCCTCTCCCTTGCTCCCTCAGCCCAGCCGCGCTGCCCAGCTCGTTCCTAGAGCATCCTAGGTTTTTCCCACCGGAAAGAATTTTTGTTATTCCTTCTGCCTGGAGTGTTTTCCCCTCAAGTGTCTACAGTAGCTGCTCCTTTAATTATAATGTTGAAGAGATACAGGGACTTAACTCTGCCTGTATATCAATGCCTACGATTGCAGGATCTATACATGATAAGCAAAGACTTACTGTATAACCTCACTTCCACACCCTTATCAGGTCTTTGTTAGAGTGTCTCCACCCCATCTGAATTTCTTTCCTTTCTTCTGGGTCATTCCTTATCCCCCTGCTTAGTTTTCCTCCCACTGCTTAAGCTAAACCACTTACATATTTTGCTCCTTTATCTTATCTTTCTTTCCTGATAAACATCCCTGCCCTGCATGTTAATCTTTCTCACCACCGCATCCTAGGCATTTAGAGCGGTATCTGATACATAGGGGTCCTCACACACACACACAGAAATTAATAAATTCATACAGATGAATCATTTGTAGCGTCAACTGCAACATGATGATGTTTCCACTCTGTGAACGTGACCTGCCTCTCCCTTTGGTTAGCTCTTCACTGATTTCTGCCAGCCGTGGTTTGTAGTTTTCAGTGGACAGGCCACTCGTGGCTTTTGATTGTAAATGGTATCATTTTACATTTAATATCTCAATTGCTTATTACTGTGCATACAAATACAGCTGATTGTTATACATTAACTTAAGACTTTCTATCTTGCAACTTGACTAAATTTACTTATTAGTAAGTTTTGTATAGATTCCTTAGAATTTTCTATATATGCAATCATGTTGCTTACAAATGAAGGTAATTTTACTTCTTTTCTTCCCCCAATTTTTATGCTTTTTACTTATTTTTCTGGCTTTACTATCCTGGCCATGACTCTAGTACAATATTGAATAAAAGTGGTGACTGGGCATTTTTAACCTTCTTGCTGTACATAGGCAAGTTTTCGTTTCTGTCCCTCTCTTTCCCTGCCCTCCTACCCCCTATCCCCACCCACGCCCCACATTTATTTCTTTTTAGCAGTTTTATAAGTCACCTGTTCACTGCCTCTGAGGACCCTCATTTCAGGATCAGGTCTCACTTGAGTGGTTTAGAGCTCTGACCTTCGATGACATTGGGAACAATGCAGGAGCAATGCCTGGATCTCCTTCTATTATGAGGCCATCTGACTCTTTCCTTTCTAGATATGTAACTTCAAAGGGGCCTTTGGGCAAGCAGGGCCTCTGGCAACTTAATTTTTAAAAATGTTATTTTATGTTCTAGCTGGTGCTCAGGGGCAGGACTCTGAGTTAAGGACGTCCCTCGATGTACGGCGCACCCTCATGGTCTGTGCAAGGCGCCTCTCCCTCGGGGTTAGTTATGAGTCCCCATTCCTCCTCCGCCCTCAGGTAACTGTTCTCACCCATATTATGTGTGTCCTTTTCTATGCCTTTTCTTCTGAGAAAATGTGTACAGTTAATTTCTGTTCAGGTTTCTAAATTCTTAATTATAAAACTAATCTTTTACTATAAAGTGGTATTGTTATAGATATCACTGATTTTTTTCACTCAGCTGAATGTTATTTTATTTTACATATACATTTTTTTTACAGGTTTTATTTATTTTAGAGAGAGGGTAAGGGAGGGAAGGAGAGGGAGAGAAACATCAGTGTGAGAGAAACACTGACTGGTTGCCTCGTGTATATTCACTCAGGAAGTCGGAACATGATGGAGACACAGTCTCGCTCTCTCATTGGTTGAGTATTATTTGAATTTGTTATGAGGATATTTTTCTTTTCTTTTCTTTTTTTTTAAAATTTCATTTATTTATTTTTAGAGAGGGAAGGGGGAGAGAGAGAGAGAAATAGAGAAACATCAATGTGCGGTTGCTGGGGGACATGGCCTGCAACCCAGGCATGTGCCCTGACTGGGAATCGAACCTGCGATACCTGATTCGCAGCCCGCGCTCAAGGATATTTTTCTTTAGTAACTAGAAAACCCACGCAGATTAAAAATATATGCCTGACCAGTGACACTCGTTTTTGTTATGAAATAATTTCAGATACTTCCAAAAATTAATTCTTTTTTTTAAAGATTTTATTTATTTATTCTGAGAGAGGAAAGGGAGGGGAGAAAGAGAGAGAGAGAACCATCAATGTGCAGTTGCTGGGGGCCATGGCCTGCAACCCAGGCATGTGCTTGACTGGGAATTGAAACTGTGATGCTTTGGTTTACAGCCCGCGCTCAATCCACTGAGCTACACCAGCCAGGGCGAATTAATTCTTGGATTAATTAAAAAATTTTAGATTTATATAGCACCTTCCTAAAATGCAAGCTGCTTTAACCTTATGGTCTTATTTTCACCTTCAAATACCTTCTTGGGGGAGGTGGAGTGGGGTGGAAACTTAAGTTTGAGAAGGGAGGATGCTGTGTCCAAGTCAGTGATCAAGTGTAGACTGTGGTCCTCTTCTCCTGCTCCTGACCCTGTGTATTGTTAGGGAGGCTCAGCTTCCACTGGACCGAAAGAGGATGCTACGCCTCCTTCGGGTAGAAAAGCACAGTGGCTGTGCACTCACAGACTTTACCGCGGCTTTACTGCCTGCTCACTCTGTGACCTTGGCTGAGATCCTCAACGTCTGTGAGTTAGGGTTCGTCTTCAGTAACACAAGGACCCTGGTAGTGCCTGTTCTTGGGTTGTTGTGAGGCTTCGATGTGAAGGGTTCGAAGTGAACTCAGTGCTTAGGAAGTGTTAGCTTTTGTTACTGTCACTATCGTGAAGGAAAACCCAGTCCCTGAGAGAAAGGAGGCCAGATTAAAGGAAATCAAGTGAGAAAAAGTATGATTTTGGTAAGGGTTGAAGACATGACTTCATTTCCTAGTTACTATCCCCACCCCCGGCCCCCACAACCACTTTTTATGTTTGGAATTTCATGTCTAAACCTGTTGCTAAGTGCTAGGGCTACACCACTGCTGGCTCAGTCGGAACCGAAGCGAGGACTGGAGCGAGTATTCTGCGGCGTGAGGAAGGATGAGAGAACTGCATGGGCTGGTGAACCACAGCTACTCTCACCTGGGGAGGGTGGCCCTGTGGGTGACCCGTCAGGGAAACAGGCTGCTAGGACCAGGGCTGTAGCTCTGGAACTAGAAGCTCTGTGAATTCCCAAGTGGAGTCAAGCTTTCCAGGGGCTCCTTGTGCCCAGAACATCTCTATGGCTGAAGGTGCATCCTCAGCCGCCCTGTCTGCCTGGCAGCGCCCCCATAGCCCACTCTGACCTGTGGGCAGCGGGGAGATGAATGAGGGTGGTAACTGATGTGCCATCAAGGTGACAATGCCCAGAACACTCCTTGGGTCTAGCTGCATAGAGTGCCCGGGAACGCCTGGTAGGTGGAAACAGAGTGGGTCTTCTCCCCAACCCCTCACAAATGTGCAAGGCTGAGGGGGTGCATGGCCCCATGAACACATAAGGGGTCAGTGTGTCAGAACTAAGGTCTCCACGTTGGCTTATACAGGAGGCTCTTAAGAGAAGTTTTGCTTTGTTTGTTCTCCCTGGTGTTTGCAAAAGTAATAGTGGTAACAGTTAAAACTTATATAGTCTTTACTATGTGCCAGGTACAATTCTAATCACTTACATTTATATATACCATAAATTTATACATATAATTTGATATGTAAGTATAATATTTATATATCAAATATATATCTTTTATTTCTCACTCTAGCCCTATGAAATGGGCACTAACATTACCTCAAATGGTAATGGCTTTTTGGATGAGGCAAATGAGACATGAAGAGGTTCAGTAAGTTGTTCAAGGTCACATGCAGATAAATGGCAGAACTAGGATTCAAAATCCCAGCTGATCTGGTTCCCAGAGCCCTAGCTCCTAACTCTTACACTGTATTATATCTCAGTTTGTTTGAGCTAGTATTTAAAAACTGGGAAATTTCATATCTAAATCTGGAGAACTGGCTCCTCTTGGCAGATCAGAAGAACTGGGGACATGGCTGTATCCCCTTGAGGCTGATGCCCACGCAGGCTGGCCACCTTGGTCCCTGTGTCATTCCTGTCCCCACTGTCCATGTCAGTTCTGACTCTGAGCTCCTACGTACTTGACCCCATTCTCATACCTATTTGCACCTGCAGGCACTTCCATTTTCAATCCCTGAGCTCAGGCCCTATGATATTTGTAGGTATGAATATTTATAAAAGTGTCAAGCACTTTTCCTTCAAAGCGGAGGTATTTTTACCACATTTGCCATGTGAGGTCATGGTGATGTGGAGAGGGCCAGCACTCCTGTGGAGTTTTGAGCTCTGCCTTGCTTCAGGGTCTAGCTTGATGACTGCACTCTTCCTCCCCACACCCTGCGAGGGCATCCACAGCGAAGTGGGTGATCGGAGCAGAAGAAATCGCTGCACTGAAGGAACTGAGTGTGACAAAGTCAGCCCCCAGCCCAACCCTGTTTCTCTCTGTGCACAGAGCGGGCCGTGGTAGAGCGTGGTCGGGTCTCGAACTGCGTGTTTAATGAGACATAGACCAGAAAGAGTGATTCTTAAAGAGAGGAGGAAAATATGACAACATTTCGGAAAGTGTAACAGGTACCTAGTGTAAGTTTAAAATTTTTTTTAATTTATTGAACATTTCTTTTTTCCCTTTATTACTGCTGGAAATGCAGTATCCTGCATTTCTAACCAGAATCCTCTTTCTAACCAGTATCACTCAGGACTTGTTTGGGTAAGAAAATGACACAGTTCTAGCCTAGACAAGTTTACTTAAAAATTCCCAGAATTCTCTTTACCTGGTTTGAGAGTCGGAGCAAGTGATACCAAGAGCAATCGAGAGATGAGGTTTTGGCCAAGTTATTGTCTAACCAGGTGGGTTGGGGTCCTTGAACTTTAAGCAGCTTTTGTGTCTCCAGCTGTACCAGGGGGATTAGTGGCTTAGTCCAACCTCATGGGAGCAAATTTTATTGTTGCCTCTTATAAGGCTGGAACTGTAATGCTTTTTTTTTTTTAATATATAACACCATCTGCTTCAGGATCGCAACAAGCTTAGTTAGAGTTTTTTTCCCCCTGAGTCTCTCCCTCTAAATAAGTTCAATATCTGGAAGAGTGAATTCACTTTGGACATAGCAACAGATGTGCGTGGTAATATGTAAAATGCAATTCATTAGTTACCAATCAATTATGTGGTCACTGACCATCTAATCCGAGGGAAGGCAGTGCACTAGACTGCTGTGAAACAGATATAACAAAAAGGCAGCTCCTGCCTTCAAGGACCTGGTCGGAGCATATAAGGCAGAAGCATGCGGAAAGTCTAACAGCCACAGGGAGTGAAAAGTTAATAAGCAGAGGAGACACTATGCAGCCTGTGATTAATTTCCAAGTGAAGACTGCAGGTGTGAGCATGCTGGAGGAAGTCTGAGCTCTCTTTGATACGGTTCCTTCTTGAGAAGCAGCAAGTCCAGGGTGAATGTGCACAGCGCAGTGAGAGGGACACGTCGAAGGGGAACAAAGCTGCTTGTGTAAGTGTGAGGGGGATGCTGGCTTCCTCAGTGTAGTCCGGAAATCCATTCTGTAACAAAGAACTGTAATTCCAAGTCAATGACACCTTCCAAATCCTCTCAGACTATGGCCAAAATTACAGAGAAGGAGCGGGGAGTCAATTCTGTTCAGCCAGAACTGGATAGCTGTGTACTTTGCTCAAATGCCTGGGATCTAATGGAGATGGGACAGCAGCCAGGAGATAGAGCAAGTCAATACAGGACTGAGAGAACTCTGATGCTGGAGCAGATAATGAGGAAGGGGCCAGGATTTGAAAGCGTGACCTGTAAGTCTTCCTGTGTAATGAACAGAATATAATGGGAGGCTGAGATCTGAGCCCCTGGTGCACCTGTGTCTGTAGCTCCCCAGCCAGCAGCTTGGCTGCATCCCTGGGTAACTTGGATGGGCTCTGTGGGAACGTGACAGCCTTCAGACTACCTTTACTAGTTACTGAAAAGAGTAGACAGCGAGAGATTGCCTCTAAAGGAGAGAGATGTGTGGGTTAGTGGTGGAAAACTTGAACTTCAGCATCAAGCCCCCTCCCCCATGTACTGCTGTGTGGCCTTGAACGAGTCTCTTATGCTTTCTTGGCCTCAGAAATCATAATCCGTAAAATGGGAGAAAAAGAAAAGATAGTACTTACCCTACAGGGTCTTTTGTAAAAGATTAAGTAAGCTAGGGGATAAAAAAGCACTCAGCAGACTCACATGCAAGTACATGATAAGTCTAATCTATTATTACTATTAAAGAGGATAATTATGAAGATAAATATTTTAAGTTGCTTTTTTCCTCTGTCAATTCTGGACCTGGATTAGGGACAAAGTGGGAATTACCCCATTCCTCTCCTGTCGTTCTCCATCTCCAGTCTCTGAGAAGAAGATAAAGAAGTGGTAGCTCTTGCTTCTGAGGAGCCAGAGTATTGTTCATTTCTCTCCTCTTAGAGAAACTTAGATATCTTACAGCAGTGCTTTTTTCAAAAACATCATTTAAAAAAGATTTTATTTATTTATTTTTAGAGGGAAGGGAGGGAGAAGGAGAGGGAGAGAAGCATTGATTTGAGAAGCACGCATCAGTAGCCTCCTGCACGTGCCCCTACCAGGAATCAAACCCGCAACCCTTCACTGGTCAGGACAGAGCAGTGCTTCTCAAACACGGACATGCATGAGTCACCTGTGATCCCACGTGTCTAACAAGCTCCCAGATGATGCTACTAGTCCTCAGACCACATTTTATGTAGCGAAGTCCTGAAAGGCCTGGGGTCACTGAGACCAGGAGCATGGGTGAAACCTCTCTATGACTTGCCCTGAACACGCTCCTCCAATTTGCTTGAATGCTTCCAATGATAAGCTCCTGACTTGTCACGCAGCCCTTGGTTTCCAGATAGCAGGCATGCGGGGGATGTGGGTGTTCCACTGAGCTGATGCCGGCCTCCTTGTCGTAGCCATCTGTGGGTGCTAGTTTATTACTTTGGCAGCCTGGGGGGGCAGTGCTGTGTAGGGGTGGGACATGACACAGCTAACAAAATGCTCAGTCCTGATAAGGCTTTAGCCTGGTTTGTTCTTCTGTGGGGGAAGTCTGTGGATGGGCTTCTATGGTGGTGATGAGGAAGCAGCAGTCTCTGAAAATGTCTGCAGAATTTTGTTTGCATGTACATTTTCCTGGGGAGAGTTTCATATGTGTTTTTCACGGGTATGTGTTCCACCTAGAAGATTAAGAAACACTGGATTCTTCTTTGTGGAATATTGCATCCCTCACAAATCTGTTTGGAAGGCTACACCCTCTCTGGTCTTTGTATCTCTTGTCTGTCTCCTTTAAACTTTCTTTCCCATAATTCTTTGTTACATGGTTTCAGGTACCCTGTTCATCTTGCCAGGTTTTTCTAGTTTGTCTGTGTACATCTAAGTTGGGCCCCAGACCCATGTGCAAGGGAACACCCAGGAGTCGTCTGACCAGGAGGTGGGAGCCATCTCTCCTGCACTGACCCGAGACTTCTTTCAGTTCTTCCCAAAGCGCAGTATCTCCTTTGACAGTACTGTCAATTTGGAATATTTATGTTGCAGATTTTTAAAAACACATTTTATTTGTATTTATGTTTAGAGGGGAAGGGAGGGAGAAAGAGAGGGAAACATCAATATGTGGCTGCCTCTTGTGCACCCCCTAATGGGGACCTGGCCTGCAACCCAGGCATGTACCCTGACTAGGAATCGAACCAGCAACCCTTTGGTTCTCAGGCCAGCACCCAATCCACAGAGCCACACCAGCCAGGGCTGGATGAGTATTTCTTAAAGTGCATTCTGAAGGACAGTAGTCTACAGTGTCCTAAAAAATGGAACCCTACAATCAAATATATTTGGATTCTGCTATATACTGTAACCTTTTCTTGAAGAGTCAAGATGCTTGTGGGTGTAGTGAAAAAATCTGGGGAATAGCGGGAACCAGGGAAGGTGTGGCAGGCACCATGTCCAGCATGCAGGTGGCAAGAAGGAGCCCCTGAAGTGTCCCGGGAAGCAGGCTAGGGAGGTGGATGAGGAAGGTGAGGCGTTCAAGCAGAAGCAGAAAAGGAGCAGAAGAAATCCGAGGAGCTAAAAGCAAAGGCCATGGGGAAGGGCCCCTTGGCCACAGGTGGCACTGAGAACTTTGGTAAAAAGTGAGCTGTTCCTCGTGCTTGGTTGATGGTGATCCTTCATTCTGTTCCTGTTTTAATATCTGGATTCCCTCTCGTAACATCTGTCTCACCTATAGCTGGAATGAGATGTGGTCTGAGAACCTGTTGTCCATTTGAGAATAAAGTTTCGTAAAAATAATAAGGAAATTGTTAGACATAGTTTTTCAAATGCATGTGACCAATAAATTCTCCCCTCCTTCCCTGCTTTATAGCACCCAGTAATAATCTGTACACGTATTCCACAGAGCAGCCGGAGGAACACTCATGTGGGTGTTCAACCAGTTGTCAGTCATTTGATCGTCTCATCATGAGGCCCGAGTTCTTGTATTCCTGACCACAAGGGTAAAATGAGAGATGTTGTGAAGTGCCTTGCGGAAAACCAGAGTATTTTCCCTGTCTACCACCCCTTCAGTGGGGAGACAGTTTTCAAATGAACACTGTTTACCCCAGGCTGTGCTCCTCCTAATTCCACCAGGGGAAGGTTGGCTGCCCAGGAGGGATGTTTGTCAGGTGTCCTATCAAGAGCAGAATGCAGGCACGTGTGGAGGCTCTCCAGGAAATCCAAAGCCAGAGGGTAGCATGTTGTCATATTGTTGCAATAGTGATTGTCATTGAAATATCCTGATAATAACAACACAGTTATTGAGCATTTACTGTGTGCCAGGCACATCTCTCAATGCTTCCTACGTGATACCTCACTCAGCCCCCACGGGAACCCAGTGACTTGGGCAATACCATTGTCCTTGTTTTACCAGTGAGGAACCTGAAGCGTCAAGGGCTTGCACAAGTTACTCAAGGGGACACAGCTGGCAATGGAGCTGGATGTCAAATCCAGGTTTGACCTCAGAGCCCATGTACTCAGAAACTTTACTGTTTCTCTCACGTTCACGTAGTCAGCAGGCATTTATTAAATGGCAGTGTTGGGGGTGGCGTGGTATTTGGTGAAATTGAAGACACCACCCAAATAGACACAGTCCTTGCCCTTTAGGGACTGACACTTTACTTGTGGGAGCTTTTGCAGTTTAATGACAAGAATGTTTACCAAGCACACAGAAGTGAGGCATGAACATAGAACCCAGGTGCCACTCGGGCGTCTCACCCCAACCAGACAGCCAGGCCTCTGCCTCCCGCCCAGGGCCACCCAGGGCTGGCTCGCTCTCCCTCCCCCTCCCATTCTTCTGCTTTATCCATTCTCACAAATTCTCTCAGTCTCCGTCTTCCCCTTGTCCCCTTGACCTCTGCCTGTTTCCAGGGGAAACAAGTCACCTCTTGTCTCCTCAGTTCTCCATCTGTGGCGAATTCCCAGTTGACATCCACAGTACTTGGAGGTGACCTACTTTGAGTGAAATGCTGGCTTTTCAGCTATATCTTCAATAGGCTGAGTTGGCAGCTTGTCAGCAGGCTTATGTCACCTAATGACTGTGTCAGTTCCCTCCTTGCCTGGCTTCCTGTTAGTAAATATCCTCAGGATGCTCTTGGAACCCAGAAGATGCAGGAGGCCTGGTAAGGGAGCCAAAAAACAAAAATAAAAAACAAAACAAAACAAAACAACAACAACAACAACAAACAGGAGAAAGAAAAGGGAAAAGACCTGCCCCTCCCTGCCCCCCCCAAAAATAAAAATCAGAAAACCCCAACCAGGAACAAAATCTCTAAAACAAAAGGGAGGGAAACTTGCCGTGAGGTGTCTCCCTACAGAACATTTTTTTGCTCCAACAAGGATGTTTGTTGTTTTAAAAATATTTTGACCCACTCAGATCTCCTTCATCTCCCTGCAGCTCCCCACCCCAGGCCCTTCCTTCCTGTTTGTCGCTTTTAAAGCAGTATAACTTCTCTTCCACAATGGTGACCTGCTGGGAGTAATAGCAGAGACATTTCCTCTCCTGTGGCTCTCCCTGTCTTTTTAATAATGGTCCCCACCCCACCCCCTTCCCCTCTGCTGCTCTCCGTAAACGTTTTCCTAAGGCTGGGTGGAAGTGCTTCAGGTGTGTGCATTCTGTCCTGCTTAGGTGAGCTGTGTTGAGGTTCAAATCATCCCCCCACACTCCCCTTCCCTGTCTATCGAGGGCTGCAGCATCCAGATTTCTGCACCATGACTCCCTTTTGCACAGTAAACTGCGGCCTTGAGTTTGATGGTACAGGCCCCGAGGTCTGTCTCTTGCATTTGAGAGCAATAACAACCGTGTGAGTTCATTCCCACGGGAGTTACTCCAGCAATTCCAGGCCCTTTGAGCCCTGTGGAGTTGGGTTAAAGGTTTCCAGCAGTGACGGGGTGCTTGCCTGTCCACCCTTGCTTGGGGCCGCACAAAGTTCACGTCTGCTGAAACCACCAGAATGGGTTGGAGTTCTCTGTATGTTACTTTCTCAAAAAACATGGATCCATAATTTTGAAGTTCAGCCTAAAAGTTTTCCACCAAAACACTACTTTTAGAGAATATGTTGAAAAGCCTAAAGCAGTGATTCCTCCTTCCTTTCAGCCCTTCCTTCCTTCGTTAATTAGTTCCTTCTTTCATTCTTCATTCACCAGTAAGCATTTGTTGAACACTTTGTTGCTCCATGCCCTCACGATGTTTCTGGTGCAGTGGGGGAGACGGAGTGTCCGGATGTTGAAAGCTACCATGTGCCAACCCACAGGGCCCTGCGGTGGAGGGAAGGGTGGGTGCCGTGATGGAGAAGCAAGGGGAGGCCCGGGGAAGGTGGTCAGGCTGGGTGGACCTGAGTTCGAGACAGCTGAGCCCAATGCGAAGGATAAGGAGCCGGCCTGGTGGGGAGCTGGCAGGGTTGGTGGAGTGTCCCCAGCGGAGGGTCAACATGTATGGAGAGTCTTGGCAGAAATGAGCTGGGCACCTTCCAGGAGCTGAGAAGAAGCGGGGGTGAAGAGACGGAGATGGAGAGATGAGCTCAGAGAGGGGTAGGGAAGGCTCAGAAGTCGGAATCTTATATTTTATTTTCAAAAAGCCATGTGTAAGGTGAACCTAATTTCATAACATTGCTCTCTTTTTCTATAAAGTAGTTGTAAGGAAAGCAGTGTGGTGTAATGGTTTCTAGCAGACTTTGGAGCCAGTGCTTGAGTCTGAATTCCACTGTGACCACTCACTGCTCGTATAACCTTAGGCAACTTATTTAACCTCTCTGGGCCTCAGTTTCTACATCTGAAAATGGGGGCAACTAATAGTACCCACTTCATGGGGCCATTTTGAAGATTAAATGATCTGACACACATGTCTCGGCCATATAAGTACTCAGTAAATATCAGCTATTTTAAAAGAAGTTTTAAAGTATTAGATGAACTCTCAAGGAGAGGGTTCCTTTTCATCTTGTGGCTTTGTGCATTCCTTGGCACAAGCACATGCCCTTCTGAGATGCACAGACCTCATTTTGGTGGACAGTGCCGAGACTGGCTTGGCTGGGACAGCTGACCAGGCCTGAGGCAGCTTTGGGAGTAGCGTTCACTCTCTCCTTAGGCAGCGCTTGGGTTCTCCTGTAGATGTGAGCTTACAGATACAGGGTTTCCCAGGGCCAAGTGTGGGCTCCATCATCCTGGAAGCCTTCTGTTCCTTCCTTTCCTCAGATGTAGGAGGCTACTGATTGAACTACCCATTGTGGTTCTGTGTGGGCATGAAGTTCATTTCCATCCAGCAAACACTTCTGGTCACCTACAGTGTCCAGGTGTGGTGCTAGGTGCTGGGGAATAGTTCAGGATTGAGCCCACTCGTTCCCTGGAGGAAGGTGCCATCTGGTAGGGAAGCCAGAGTCATGAATTGGAGGTCAAATTGGAGACTGTGGGGTCAGAGGAAGGGGCTTTGAAACTCTGCCCTCAGGGGGACCATCCTGGAGGAAGTGGTTGATATCTGAGTGAGTCATGAAGATGATAAGACTCAGCCAGAGACAAGAAAGGCTTTGTAGAAGGTAGGAAGAGCCAGCAAAGGCCTGGAGAGGGGGAAACAGTGTGGAGAGTGAGGGGCACCTGCAAGCAGTTTGAAGACAAAGGAAGAAAGTGTAGCCTGGAGGCTGCGGCTGCAGAATGAGACAGGGCTGGTGTGCCTTCCTGGGGAGTGCGGGATGGAGCGTGTAGGCCAAGAGCCACGGAAGGATCTTGGGAAGGGAGTTCTGTGGTCTGATGAGCAGACTGGAGAGTGGACTTGGGGGTGGATGGGGCAGTGGCGTGTAGCATCAAGAAAGGCTGGCAAAAGGCTGTGACTCCAGTCCAAGGGGGAGGCATGAGGGCAAGAGTAGGGCTGTCGCGTTTGGTCTGGAGAGGAGGGGCTGGTTGGAGAAAAACTAGAAGGTGCTGTGGGCAGGCCTTGTGGAGAAAGGCTTGGGGCGGGGGCAGGCCCCATGGGCGGTGGGCTCTCAGGGCTGCTGGGGCTCTCCGCGCTGAGTCCGCCTCCCACCACCCAGCCTCCAGATGATGATGTATCCTGAGTGCTGAGCTTGGTTCAAGGACCAGGAGATCCCCACGTTGGCAAACATTTTCTTAAACAGAAACACGTGGAATTTCAGGGTAAGTTATTTTTGGATTGCTGGTGTAAGCTTGTATATGTTAAAAAAGACAGTGGCATACAGAAATTCCGTCTTCTTAACTCTGGCGGGAACCTGGTGGGAAGAATGTCACCATGTCGATTGCTCACTTGTGAAAGAAAACCCAGGGGCTCAGGAGGGCAGGGTGGACAAGAAATGATGTGCAGCACCTGCTCCTACTCTGTGTATCCACGTGTCCTCCAGCAAGTTTTATATCCTTGACTGAGTACGTTAGGAAATTCTAGCAGGTACCTTCTTCCAGTCAAGTCTCTAACCCCAGTAAGCCCGCTCTGTCACAGCCTCCCAGTCCCCAGGGATGATTCGCTCAGGCGAGTGGTTTTTCCAAGTCCTATCACAATCTTGTAGTACTTGGTACCAGGTATACAGTGCCATTTACAACATACCTGGCTGTCTAGATTCTCTTCTTCAGTCCTGCTGTCCCCATGGAGGGTGTCAGCCACCATCACAGAGAATGGAACTGGCTCCGCCAGCTTGTAACCCGCCCGGCTCCCAGGCTGCTGGAGGGGCAGCTGGGACTCAGACCTGCACTGGCTGGCCGTTACAGCAGTGTTCTTCCACCTGATTGACTTGCACTTTCTGTCATGGAGACCAGTAGGGGACAGTTTCTGTTTGGCGCCTCGTTGGGCAGAGATAGGATGAGTGGAAAACTCCACAGTCAAATCCACGGAATCCAAAGGATTTGCATCCTACAAATCTCCGGCCCCTCCTGCTGTCCGTGAAGCCCATTCTGCTTGTCCCACCTGGCGTGGCTTCCACACTGATCCCTGGGCTGCAATGACCGGAGGGCGTGAGCAGTATGCATTATGTTGTTATTATTTAATAAAGCATGTGTTGTTCCCCGCTTGGCAGTGCAGCCAAGTCCCTGTTCTAGCAGGTGGTGGGTAACTGGACCCAAGCCCCCTGATCTTCATTCACTCAGGAACTCCCTGGTCCAGCCTTTGATATCAGAACAAGAGGAGAAAACAGTGACACAGGACACTTCCTGTCCCAAAGGGGATGCGATACAGGACACCTGAAACAACAGGCAGAAGAAAAGCTCCACTGGAGCTGCTTCAGGGGAGCTGTCCTTGGCGTGCCCTCTGCGCGCATCTCAGAGCTGGTGTGGAGCGGGGCTGGGCCGGCAGCTGCAGGGAGGTTCAGCCCAGTGCATTACTGAATGAAGTTCAGCACGTGTCTTCTGTGGGTTGGGGACAGGCTTTGGCACTGCGTCCCAGCGGCTGCCCTTGTGAAGGGTGTGGCCCGGTGATGGAGACTGACACGCATGCAGGCTATAAAAATTAGGTTGATGAGGTTTAAATTTTAGTAGAGAAAGGAGAGGGTTTGTGGAAACCCAGATGAAGGGCTCCCCAATTATCCTGGAAAATTCAGGGAAGGCTTCCTGGAGGAAGAGGAGTCTGAGCTGGGACTTGAAAGATGGATAGGAGTTTGACCAGGCATAGGTGCATAGGCTTCAGAAGTCTATGCTGAAAAGAAGAAGGAAACAGAAACAGAAAACTTAAGCTTAAGACTGTTAGTAAAAATAGAAAATTAAACTCTGTGCTAGGCTTGTCTCACTTCTTTCCCCAATTCTCCAGCTTACTATTATTAATGGAAAGGGCTGATACTTGATTTATTGCCTCTGGGCTAGATGTATGCAGATGAGAAAGAAGCCCTTTAAAACTAGAGTCCCAGACTAAAATCACCCAACATTGTTGTCATTTTTTAAGCTGATGCATAACCAACCAGGAATTCAAGTCAGGGCACTGAAAGGCACCTGTCTGAGACTGTCACAAGTCCAAGTGAGTTTTTTATGCAGTGGAAATTTTAAAAAGTCTGGGAGTTTGTATGGTTCAGTTAAAATCTCAACTCTGCCAGAGGCTATCCATATGATCTTGGATAAATCATATCACTTCATCCAAAAATGAGAAATAGAACTCTGACTTTTTATGTATTTATCCATACATCTAATAGTGTAATTCCCCCCAACTTTTTACTTTGAGAAAAATCTAAAACCTACAGAAAAATCACATTACTAGAACAGTGCCATATGTGGGTGGGTGTGGACATACACAGGTACATTTACTTTGCGGAAGGATCTGAGAGTCAGTTGCAGGCACCATGGCGTTTTCCTTCTGAAGCCCCCTGCAGCGTGTACCTCTGTATCCTCTGTCAGTTAGTGCTGGAGTTCTCAAATGCAGGAGGCTTAACAGATACAGTACTTCTCTCTCATGCACAGTCTGTATCAAAATTCCCCCTACTCTTTGAATCATGTCCTTTTGGGGACTAAGAAAAAATTACTTTTACTTCCACCTAAGTTCTTCTAAACTGAGCTAGTAATCAAATTAACAGAGAGATTAACAGGAGACAATAAAAATTTTAGTACATTGCGCACCAGGAATTCGCATAAACATGAACATTCCAGAGACAGTGAGGTAAGACTGGGGATATATGTCGTTCTGGACAAAGGGGAAGTGGCCCTGTGGCGGTGGGATTTCAGAGAAAGTAGGCAATGTACAGGTGGTTGAGAAAGGGGAGAATGTGCATGGCAGGTGAATTCTTGTTTCATTGGGACCAGGCCCTGCCTGATGCTCTTGAATCTACTCGACTTAATTCAGGCTGGGCTGCAGCGAGTGAGCTAGGATTTCTTTCCTGGAGCAGGTCTTTCCATCTGAATTTGTTGGACAGGAAAGGAGAGTTAAACACTCTTTCTGAGTCTTTGTTTCTTAATAGCCAGCTTAAAATCAATATCCCAAAGGCAAAACTTTGGTCCCCTTCATCTTTCAGTACTTGTTTTTATTTCTGATCCAGTCCAATGAAGGGCACATATTGCCTTAAGCTGTCAATGGCTGGCTCCCCAGTGCTGGCCAGGTGGCTCAGCTGGTTGGAGCGTGGTGCTGTACAGCAAAAGGTTGCAGGTTTGATTCCTGGTCAGGGCACATACCTAGGCTGCAGGTTTGATCCCCAGTCAGGGCGTTTGCAGGAGGCAGTCTATTGATGCCCACCTGCCCCCACCTCTGTCTCTCCCCCTCCCACTTCCTCTCTGTCTAAAATCAGTAAACATACCCTTGGGTGAGGGTTTAAAAGAAAAAGAACGGTTCCCCAGCTTTATGTCTTTTTTCTTTCACGAGTTGACATGTTTGAGGAGTCCGGGACAGTCACTTCGCAGGTTACACAGCTTATTCGTCCCACAGCAGTAGTTGAACGCCCGTGTGCCGGTCATTGTGTGGTGATAGGAGAACATTGTCACCAGGGCCAAGGTGGCCTTTTTCCTTTCGGAGCTCACAGAGAGCCTGATGATAGATAAGGAAGTTCCAGAGAAGTAAAAACCTGCCCTGGGGACAGGGAAGTGCTTGGCCCCGCCCGGGAACTGGGAGGGTGTTTGACTGGGAGTGGGAGCAGGTGTGGGCTGGAGTGGGTGCCGTGGAAATGCCTGATCAAGGTGCAGCTTTCTGATCTGCTTTAAGGAGCACTGGGAAGCCCTGGAGAGTTGAGGTAAGCATGTCACTAACTGAGGCACACACTGCACGTGCCAGATTGCCATCTGCTGTTTGAAGCCCCTCTGAGGTGGTTGCCAGGTTGGAATGAAATCTCTTCCACAAATTAAAGAGGGCTTTATAAATTTGAGGTATTTTTTGCAAGAACTTAGAGGGATCACCAAAGATGATTTCAAAATTCTGATTTATTGTTATATTTGAAATTATACCTGAGTAGTTTCTCAGGCATAGACTTGACCTTCTGGAAAGGTTGGTGGGGGCAAGTCTTGCTTCCTCATCCTTTCTTCGGTTTGTCAGTGATTGAAACAACTCAGTGGTCTCGTTGCCGCTCAGGCAGCTCCTAATTTGAACCCCTGCTGGTGTCTCTGGTGAATCCTGCCACCCCTGGCTGTGGGGCTCCTGCCTCCCACCTCTCTCTGCCCTTTCCAGCACCCACCCACCTTTGCTTCGGGTCCTTCAAGTTGGCTACCCTGGAACCGAACTGGAGCTTAAGATGGAACAACAGCAGCCCAGTGAGGTGCCCATCTGTTCTGGGCAGGACCGATGCAGCTGGAGGCACTGCCAGTGGTGCCACATACAGGGAAATCTGTCCTCTGGGTGCAGAATAGCCACAAGGACACCAGCAATGAGCGCAAAGCTTCAGCGCCAGAGGCGGAGAGGAAAGAATCCCAGTTTGCAGGGTGCAGCAGCACTGATGTTAAAGTTACCGTTCCCAGGTGGCTCCAGCTTTGTGATGGTTGTTGGGTATTTAATTCACAGACTTACATTAATCCCTTCATTTTTATGCCCTCCACAAGGTCTGTCTGCATTGTTCTTCTCCACTCATTCACCCTGAGCTTCCTGTGTGCCGAGGACTGTTGGGAGCTAGGGGGATGTCACCAAAGAAGAAGGAGCCTGCCCCAGAGTTGCAAGAGGGAGGTGTCTGCTGGATGCAGAGCCCAGCTATTGCAATCTACACTCAGCTTCAGGAGCCGAATCTTAGGTCCTAGAATGTGCCATACCCCCTAGTCTTTAGGGTCGGGGCACCTGCTATTTCCTCTGGTAGAATGCTTTTCCTGCCCCACTCCCTTGACCAGCCAACTGCTTCTCTGGAAGGCTGTCCTTCCCTGACCACTGTGACTATGTGTGGCAACCTTATTGCATGCATGCCCAGGACTGTCTCTTTCCTCCAGGGCACACGGTAGTTCTGTGTTGAATAACCTGTGCATGTATGTGTGTGGTTATTTGATTACTGTCTCTTATTGCTACCTTAAACTCGGCGAGGATGTGGGAACATGTTCGTGGCTGCTCATGCCTAACTCCAGCGTACCTATGCTTAACCCTTTAGCAGCTGAGTTCTCCAGAAAACTGCGAGTTAAAGATCACAGCTTGGGAAGTGAGCCACGGTGGGCGGCTCCCGAAGGCTGGAAGGAAGGCAAGGCTATTTCTCCCATTGTTGACACATCCTCTGTGGACTTCAAAGAATCCAGGAGGATGGAAGTGAACAGGAGCTGGAATGCTGAGCATGAGCAAGTGTTTGGAGATACTGGGCATTTCCTGTCCCTCTAAACAGTAAGAACCCAGCACACCTGAAAGAGTAGCTACCTATTTCCCTTGCGAGCAGGCCACTAGGGATTGTCTTGAGAGGAGCAAGGGGTTTGCTTCAGTTTTCTGTCCTATGTCAAGTCTCAGAGAGGGAGAGGAAGCTCTGTAATCAGAAGTGTTTTCCCTCTTTTGCTCCTTTGTTTGGACACTGCTCAGAAAGAATGTCCCATTTCATGGAAGACCCGAGCCAGCCCCAGCGTGAGCCCTTATTTCCCTTGGATTATATTTATTCCCAAGTGGTGCTGGGCAAATATACTTCTGTGTCCCACATCCCTGGGATGTCCCACTGAACAATCTTTTGAATTAAAACAGAATCTGTGTGGCATTGGGTGAATAACCTAGCAGCTGGGTAGAGATATGGTGGTTGCAACATGAAGGAAAGGACCATTCTTGGGTGGTCCCAAACTGAGGTCCAAGCATTAGTACCCAACTAGTCCTGCTCCTTTACCTTCCAAAAAGAATAAAATATCATTAATGTGTGGTCAGAGATCAGAGACTCACATGTCTATAAAACTAGGAAGGTAGAGCTCTCCTAGGACTGTGCTCTTCAATTAGCCCCAGTCCACACCACTCCCTTTTTCCCCAAGACAAAAAACAGCTACCAGTTTTATACTCTAGGTGGTGTGTCTCAGTGGACTGAGTGTCAGCCTGTGAACCAAAGGGTCACCGGTTCAATTCCCAGTCAGGGCACAAGCCTGGGTTGCTGGCCAGGTCCCCAGTGGGGGACACGTGGGAGGTAACCACACACTGATGTTTCTCTCCCTCTCATTCTCCCTCCCTTCCCCTGGGTCTAAAAATAAATAAATAAAATCTTTAAAAAAATAACTACCAGTTTTAGAGGAACAGATTTCTTTGGTGGCCCTGCATCTTAGTTTCCGTTTGAGCTGTGAGACGTTTGGGGTGGGGGGACTATGGCGGACTACAGAGCTCGTGGCCACTGAAGAGGGCAGCTGCTTTTCTACTCAGGCTGGTTGTTGCTGCGCAAGAATGTGGACGGAGTGTCACCAGATAATCTGGGTTTTCAAGAGAAGCCAGATATCTGAATTTGTATGTAGAACTTACAAATGTCAACAACAAACCTGTGTTTTGAAAAATTCTGTGAGGGTCAAATAGAACTTACTTGTGAGTGACTTGTCCTGGGCCGGTGTAGGGTGGGTCATCTGTAAGGGTCTGTTTCTTCAGATGGCAGAACACAAGGAAATGGGTGTGAATGAGAGACGGACCAGACATGAAGAGGAGCTGCAGGGAATGCAGGGAAGCTGCACAGGGCACAGGAAGGAGGTGGGCTTTGCCCAGAGAGGCCCCATGCAGAGTGCATGAATGGCCCAGCACTCCACCTCAAATGGGAAGAATGGCCTTTGTTTTTTCGTATCAGGGTGTCCTATGCAATGCCCAGTAGTTCTCACTCCAGCAGGTCTAACTGCCACAGGCTCAAACTGAATTTGTCATGGCCCCAGGTCTTTTTGCTAGTTAAAAGTCCTCATGCTTCTGGCCCCCAGGTGTGGCTCAGCTGTCCCCCTTGACCCTGAGGTGTCTCCCTGTCTGCTCTCTGTCTTAGATTCCTTCCCCTGCCACCATTCCCTCGAGGTACTCATCACCTTTCACCTGGATTATGTTAATTTTTTCCTGTACCACCAGTCCAGCTTCCCCCAGACCACCTTCTTGAAGTGCAGCTTTGCCTGTGGCAATGTTGGCTTTCCCCAGACCCACTGGTGGGGGATCCCTCATCTGGCCTTATGAACTCGCCACCACCTAGCCTCCCATTGCTTTCTCCATCTTCAACCCTGCCATCCTCTCCAGACCCATCCCCTGCCTCCCTCACCAGGTACCCTGGTCCCTCCACTGTTTTTCAGTTTCTCAAATTGCCATATTCTTTCCAGGGTACTGATACTTGACCCGTTGGTTTTCCCTCTCTTCACTCAGCTAAGCCTTAAATGTTTCTGCCTCAGGTAAGGTTTCTCTAGTCTCCCCACTTACCAAATTCTTTACACCCTAAACTCCTCCTTGGCTCAGGGCCCAGTAGTAATGAATTGTTTGTGCATAAACATGCTTGTGTAGAGCTTTACTAGACTGAAACTCTGGGGAGGTGGTACCAGGCCTGACTGTTCTGTGTCTCTTTCACGTTCACTGAATGAACGTAGACTGTGTTTCGGGTTGGTTTCTACTCCTAGTGCTGCAGAGAAGTGGAATGACTCACTGTTCCCTGCACACACTTTAGGGCCCTTTAATGCATGTACTCCGGCACAGTAGGCCTCTGTTGAAATCCTCCTTTTGTTCATTACGGGCTGTGCCATGCTGGACGGGTCACTTGACTTCTTCGTGTCTTAATTTCTTCAGCGGCACAGTGGGTCTGATGACAGTGCCTCCCTAGCAGCATCCCTGTCCCACCTCAAATCCCCTGAGGTCAGTAAAATGCAGATGGTGGTGACAGTGGCATCCTCCCGGTGTTGGAAGGATGAAATGGGGGGTCACACCGCAAGGGCCCAGCCTGATGCCTGGCACGGAGCCTGGCTCAGCAAATGATTACCGCTGCTCTGATTGTTATTAGTCTAGTGGTGGTTCTGGCGTAAATTAGAGACCTGTGTTTCTGGTCATGCTTTAGGGCCTCTGTGGGAGGTGAACTAGATCCTCCGGGGTCTGTCCTGACTAGCCTTTCCATGGTTTAGTGGTGGGGAAGAGAGGAGTAAATGGAAAGACCCCAGTCTGATACCTCTCCTTTCACCCAAGGGGGCCTGTTTTTTTCCCCTGAAAATAAAGAGTTAGCAAGGTAACCTGGTTTTGTCGTTGTTGGGGTGTTTTGCTTTGTTCTGTCACTGGTGCAGCCTGGGGCCCTGTATTCCTTGGGGCAGCCTTTTCATGACCACCCATTCGAGGTGCCCCCACCCCCCGCCTAGTCCCTCTCTACCCCATCACCCAGTTGAGTTCCTTCGCAGGATTTTCCCCAATTCCTGGCATCATGGCCTGACTTCTTGCTTCCTAGACTGAAAGTTCCCTGAGGTTGGAGACTTTGTATTGTTCACTGCGGGCGGGCAGGAGGGAGAGGACCCCACGCCCGTCTTCACATATGCTTTAAAAGTCTCAGACATGAATCAGTGTCAACTCTGATTTGAGGGCTAGAAACTGTAAGAACCAGAGGCAGGCTGTGCTCCTAGTGTGAGGGCAGTTTGACTTGGTCCCCGTGGATTCTCCAGATTTCACACAGATCTTTCACGCTGTGTGGCCTGCTGATCTCCAAGGAGGACGCAGAGCCTTCTCACCCCATTCCAGCCGACGATGTTTTTCTCCTTGGGCAGCTAGTGCCCGCTCAGAGCCTGCTGGCCCGGCTGTCCTGGGCCATCTCTGGATCGCTTAGATTGTAGGGCATGAAGAGCACAGAGAGAAGAAATAATAGCGACTCACTTTCATCTGTGGCCCTTGTCCTGGGTGCCCAGTAACTAGAAGAGCTAAGGACTCTTACTGCCCCTGTTTGATGGAGGAGGAAACTGAGGTTTAAAGAGATGTTATAAGCCCCCAAATCACAAAATTTATAAGTACCAGGGCCAATGTTTGAGCCCTGTCATCTGTTTTAAAAGGAACTGTTTCGCTGAGATGCTTGCTGAGCTCTGGATGACTTCAAATCCTTGAAGTTTGGCTTTCGGATCTGTTGTGGGCAGGGAAACAAGGGAGAAGGGGAAGGAAATGTTGCAGATTTATCTTCCTAATTTTACTTGGCTTAGACTAATATTATAATTATTTTGAGCACTCTACTGACAAAGGCGGAAGAGAGAACCCAATTCGATATTAAATATTTGCAATGGAAAATTCAGAGTCTTTTTGAACGGAAGATATTTCCGAGTAATTCCCCCGGGACTAATTCAGCCAGTTGTTCCTTCTGCGGCATGTTTCCTGTGGTTGCTTCACTGTTCTCAGAAATGAACATTCCTGACTTTGAAGTCCTGGGGTTACGCCAGGCTAGATGCTGAACTCTGCCTTGGTTTCCCTGGCATTGCCTGAAGAAAGGAGGCAGGGCTGTGCATTGCACTCACTTGCTTGAGCTGTAATGCTGTGGTTTATGGAGATTACATTAAGCCGGGCTCCTCCAGTCAGGAAAGCAGGACATATCACAATCATCATAGTCACCATTGCTGAGGCTGTGTGAGCATGTGCTATGTGTCATGCAGAGTGCTGGGAACTTTCTGTACCCTCACTCTTTTAATTCTCCAAACTACCCTGTCGTCAAGGTCCTACTAATCCTCTTTTATAGACTATAAGAAACAGGATCAGAGAGGTTTAAGTCCTGGGCACAGTTGGCAAGCGGCAGAGTTGGGACAAGAAGCCAGCATTATTTGACCCAAAATCCCATGCCATAAACGATCATGCTCTGGGCCAGAATGTTCTCCAGAACTTAGAACTGCTGGAGGAGCTGCAGGCCGTTCCCGGCCCCTTGCCATGGTGGTCCAAAGGGCGCATGATCTCCTTGTCTGAATTGGTTGCCCTGTCACCTGCTGCCCTCCCACTGGTGGGCTTGGTCTGGCGTACAGCCATGGCGGGGAACGAGAGGAACTGCTTGCTTTAAGTTTGGAGCATGTGCTGTGTGAGCCCTTCCGAAGAGACAAGGCTGAGTATGTGAAGTGGCCGTGCAACCTGAATTATTGGCAGCTCTGCTGGGGTCTGGTTTCTGACAAGGTAACATCTAGAAAGTAAAGTCCGGGAGCACAGGGACTCTGCGAATTGGGTTCACTGCTGGGTCCCGGCACTCAGGATAGCACCTGGCATATGGGGGCCTTCATACGCACTTGTTGAATCTTTACTCCTAACTGGTTCCCTGCTTCCTCTGTTGACCCCTCCTGTCTGTCTCCCCTCTGGCCAGACCTCATATGCTGTTCCTTTTGCATGAAATGCTGTTCCGCCCGCATAACATGCTGTTGCCTGCTCTTTCCCTGTCTGGCTCCCTTTTCCCTTCGGGGCTCAGCCTTCCCGGATCTCCACAGAGCCTGTCATTCATGTCCAGATGGTGTTTCTGTGCCAAATGCTCTCATAACACCCTATACTTTCCCTTCGATGCCTGTGTCCCAATTTATAATCACACACATTCCATCCAAGCAGAACTGTCCAACTTGTCACTAAACAGTTAGTTCCTTGGGGGCAGAGGCCCTGTCTCTTGCTCACGGTTGTCCTCCCAGTTCTTGGTAGGCACTCACTGTACACTTGTGGATGGATGAGCTCTTCACCCTCCCCACAGACTCCAGAGTGATTAAGTTCTAATGTACTGAGTATTTATCCTGGGATGAAGGCCTTCCCCCCCACCTCTGACCCTCACAACTACTTCATTAGTATGGATCAGACTTCTTGCCTTACGGAAAGGAGTGGTTTATTTTCTCTTTGGGTCTGAGAACACGTGGGTTCATGGGAGGCTCTTGTCTGCTGTCACTGTAGTGACCCATCCCCAGGCCAGGAGAGCTGGAGCTGCTGCTTTCAGGGCTACTGACTCTTTCCTGGGTATTTTAGGGTTCTTGAGAGTCCTATATCAAGAGTCTTAGTTCTCAACCATTTATTCACTGGGCAAGGTGAAAAAAAGCATATGTCTGCACTCTTGCCAGTTAACTATCTCCCTGTTTTTTCCCCACCTCAAGGTATCTTGTTAGCATTAAAATGACTGAATCTTTCACTAGGGAAAATCACAACGAATAATCCTGTTTAAGTGGGAGCTGGACTATTGCAGTATGGGGTGAGCAGAGAGCTCTCATGTTTGAGGCCAGAGCAAGAGGCAGCAGTTTCATGTGAACAAAACATTTTGCAGGCTGTGCACTGTCGCTGGGCTCCAGTGCCCTTGACCTTTCTCACCAGTGGCTACTCTGAGGGTAAGACAATCCAGAGAGACTAGAAGTTCTGCTTGGGCCCCTCTGGCCTTGCTCTTTCCCCCACATTCCTTTATTCTTATTGACAAACTCAGCTCAGGCTCTTGCCTGCCTGCCCTTCCTCATCAGTATTGGCTTTCAGCTCGCCCAGCCCGACATCCTGTGGACGCTGCAGTTCAGACAAACAGCAGGATCATCAAAGAGAGCAGCATGAATGAAAAACTGCTTTATGACATGCCTTCAAAGTGTCTTTTTAGAAGTTCAAAGGATGTGGAGAGGAGGCAGGGGAATTAAAGAAGATGGGGAGAGCAGTGAACTCTCCAAGGAATCGTTGGGTTTTTCATTGTGTATTTTCTGTGACGCTTGTGATGTAAAAATCAAACGTAATCCCAGCCCTCAAGGGTTCTCTGTGTGTACATCTGATGCAAAGACAGAAACAGCTCACCTTGCTGGTGAGGGGCCTTCATCCTGGCATTCTAAGTCACCCATCTGCATCTGCATTTCCTGTTCGGACCTCGATCGAACATTTTGATCTGGGAAGACTGTGTGTCCAGAAATGGAGATTGAATGCTGCTTATGTGGTTCGATGGGGATGAATAATTTAGTCAGTGCAGAAATTCCCCATTACCGTTTCCATTTAAAGACAAGCCAGGGTCCCACTGTAGCAAAGGCTGTGCAGAGCCCAGAAAAGGCCTGGCATAGATCGTAAGATCCCAGTCTTCTGTTCTGGCAGATAGGAAGAGAACTGAGATTCCACTTGAGGCTGGAGCTGGTCCTAACTGATAACCTCGTGGGCGCACCATTGACAGTTTGATGCAGATAGTTTGGGCAGAATACCTTCTGCCCAATCCACCCAGAATGTTTTGGCAACTAACACAGTTGTTGCCAAACTAGCACATGGAGGATGCTTGAAGGAAATGAATGAATGAATTAATACACAAATAAACAGCTTTGCTTTGGTAACCCTAGAGTAGATTCTTTTGTGGGTATGTTTCCTATTTCCTTTGGGCCATTTAGGCCCAGAATACAAGGACAGTCTTGAGGATGAGATTTGAATTGCTGTAAGTCTGCAAGGGATTTCAACAGCAAGGGACAGATAACCCCAACTCAAAGTGGATTGAGGTAGGGGGAATTTTTTTATTAGTATTATTGAAACCTCCACAGATAGATTTGACTTCTGGTTGGACTGATGAAATAGACTCAGAGTTTGTGTGCCCCCTCACAGCGAAAGGATAGCCAGTCACCAGCTACTGAATCTGCCAGCACCTTGATCGTGGACTTTCCAGCCTCCAGAGCTGTGAGAAATCCATTTCTGTTGCCTGTATGCCGCCCAGCTTATGGCATTTTGGTTATTGCAGCCTGAATGGACTAAGACAACTGGCTCAGGGGGCTCTGACAATATCCTCAGGATGCTGTTCACCCTCTTTGCCTCTCAGCTCGGCTCTGTGTGTATAAGCACTGTTTGCGGCAGACCCTTCACTAGGGTGCCGAGGCACAGGAAGTGTCTTTTTCTGGTAAGAACACAGTCTCTAGAACCAGAAGCGACCTTGATTCAAAGACCCTGGCTATCAGTTACTAATGTGCAACCTAGACATGTTTTCTTGACGTCCCTGCACCTGTTTCCTCGTCTTTCAGTTTGGCGATGATGTGATGGTGGTGATGGTCATAGTTATAGCTAAAATTTGTTGAGTGATTGCTATACATGTACATGTCAGTAATCTTTATTTTTATTTTTTTAAAGATTGTATTTATTTATTTTTAGAGAGAGGGGAAGGGAAGGAGAAAGAGAGGGAGAGAAACATCAATGTGTGGTCGCCTCTTACGTGCCCCAAACTGGGGACCTGGCCTACAACCCAGGCATGTGTCCTGACTGGGAACCGAACTGGACACCCTTTGGTTCTCAGACCCACGCTCAATCCACTGAGCTATACCAGCCAGGGCCCTTAAAGTCACTAATCTTTAAAACAACTGTGAGGTAGGTAGTATTGTTAGCTCCATTTTATAGATGAGTTGATGGAGGTCCAAAAAGCTCAAATAACTTGTCTGTTATACAACTGGTAAATGATGGAGCCAGAATTTGAACACAGGTAGTCTGATTCTGAGTTCAGTGCCATCTCATATAATAGAAATTTCAACTCATGGGGTTAATATGGGCACTAAACGAGATGATATGTGTAGAGAGAGTTAAGACAGTTTTTGGCACATAAAGTTTTTTAAATTTCATCTTAAAAAAGGAAAATAGTCTGCCAATCATTTTGGCCTCTATTCTATACTCTCAGTAACAGTCAGCAGAGGGTTCCATAGAACTCTCAGAAATGGGTCATTTCACTCTTTTTGGGTCACATACCCGTATGTGCTGGGTCATATATGCATTACAGCCAAGAGATTGCCATGTTCTGAGGAAACAGGCTGGTTCATGCCCACCCTGGGGCTGGAGGTAGAGCTGGCTATATTCCTTGAGCTACATCAACTCAAAGGTGAAGGAGGGTTGCTTCATTAGGGCAAATAAGCGGAGTTATTAGAGGTAGATGGAGAGATAAGAGAAGTCGCCTATACTGAGTGTCGACACTGGCTGTGGAGGCTGTTTGGATTTATTAGGGGGAAGAGCCCTGAAGCTGATAAATGCAATAAGAAGGTGGTTGGAGGCCCCCCTTCCAAGTCCCACTGACTCCTTCAGCGTTGATTGGTTTTTTGAAGAAGCACCATCATTAATGTCAACTTGCTGTGTCAGGCAGGGCAGCACTCAGGTCAAGTCAGGAAGTCAAGTGACAGTTCATCTGGATCTTCAGGAAGGTAAATAGGACATAATTACCCAGATGGCATGTGGGCAGGCCCCAAGGCCACCTTGTGAGAAGTGCTGGGCAAGCATTCGAAACCACTAATGATTCCCCTTAAGGCCCTACTGCTGCTCAGAGATGGCGCCACCAGCCCCGAAATGCCCATTCCCATGGTCCTGGGTGAGTCAGGCTGAGCTGAAGCAGGCCCCCGCCTGAATCACCAGTCCCACTTCCTCCACTTCCTGGTGGTCCCCACCCACACAACCACCACACCCAGGTTAGCACTGACCAGTGGGACCAAAATTAGTGCCTGAGGCCAAATGGGAATGTTGGTCCAAGGTCCTGTGGGTGGTGGATGAATTACAAAGGGGCCCAGAGGTACAGCTATCAGTTCACCAGTTTCCACATAAGTTCTTACCACCTTGTACTTACGGGGCCATCTATTGCTAGGGTGGGCGTCAAGGGACATTTAGAGTCAGAGGCCAAGTCTAAGCAGCCTGCCCCTGTCAGCCTTCTCAGGGTCAGGTTGGAAAGTGACTGTGCGGTGGATACCATCACCACGAAAATAACTGGATGGTAGAAGCTCGGCTGCTCTCCCACAACTGACTCTTTATTTATTTGTGTTGTGGGTGTAGTTGTTCTTCATGTCATTGCTCATGCTGGCTGTCCAAACACTGCTACCCTACCTTGTCTTTTTTTCTTCACACTGATGTCCTTGCTTAATGCATTGGAGAATGAGAAAGTCAACTTCATAACTAAGACTCTCTGTCTCCCTCTGTTCTTCACCATCTTCTGCAAACTCTGGGTATTTTATCCACAATATTTCCTTTTATCTCTCCCATCATATTATTGATCTTTCGTTTCTGACTCCTTCCGTTGAGCCTCTATTAAAATGGCCCATACTACAAATAGCCACCTTCCCTCAACTCTCCACTGCGCATGTAACTATACCCTGTCTCTTCACCAGAGGTCTTGAAAGAGACTTTTACTTGTTATCCCCACTTCTCAACAACTGTTGTAATCTGGTCTCTGCTCCTACCGTGATGGTGAAACTACTTTCTAGGCTGTAAATGGTTTAAACGATTCATCCCTGTCACTGAGAAAGAAAATTAGGTTCATGTTTTATATGTGATTATTCATTTATAAATTTTATAGATATGCTAATGTACAAATATATATGCTATAAAATATAAACCAAAATAAATAGTTTTAAAGATGATTTAAATATATAAGTTCAAATATTTTCCCTAAGTGGGTTGTATTCTGCATGCTTTGGTCTAATTACTGATTCAAATATACAGTTGACACTTGAACAGTGCTGGGTTAGGGGCACTGACCCCCATGCATTTGAAAATCTACATTTAACTTTTGACTCTCCAAAACCTTAATAATTGACTGAAAGCCTTACCAAGATCATAGTTGATTAATACATATTTTGTTTGTTATTTATATCATATACTGTATTCTTGCAATAAAGTAATCCAGGAAAAAAGAAAATGTTATTAAGAAAATCATGAGGAAAAGAAAATACATTTATGGTATTTATTGAAAAACAATCCATCTATAAGTGGACCCATGCTTTTCAAAGGTCAACTGTATTTTCTTTTGTCAGCTTTACTGAGGTATAATTTAATCCAATAAAATCCATTTTAAGTGTATAATTTGATGAGTTTAAACAAGTGTATAAAGTCTTACGCCCTGACTGGTGTGGCTCAGCTGGTTAGGTGTCATCCCGCAAAGTGAGGGGTCCTCAGTTCTAGTCCCCCAGTTGGGGCACATGCCTAGGTTGTGGCTTCGGTCCCTGGTCAGGGCACGTACAAGAGGCAACTGATCAATCTTTTGCTCCCTCTCTTCCTCTCTCTCTCAAAATAAATAAATAAAATCTTTTTTTTAAGTTCTATAACCTCTTCCTTAATCATAATATAAAACGTTTATTAGCTCAGAAAGATCCCTCATTCTTCTGCAGTTAATCCCTTTTTCCTAATTCAGCCCCTTGCAACCACTGACCTGCTTTTTATCACTATAATTTTGCCTTTTCTAGAATTTAATATAAGTTAAATCACACAGAATGCAGTTTTCTATGTGTCTGGCTTCTTTCCCTTACCATAGTGCTTTTGAGATTCATCCATGCTGCTGCATGTATTGGCAGTTTATTTTTCTGGCTAAGTGGTTATCCACTGTGTGGATATCCCATAATGTATTTATTCATTTACCTGTTGATGGACATTTAGGTGGTCTGTAGTGTTTTGCTATTATGACTAAAGCTGCTATGAGAATGGACATGTAAGTCTTTGTGTAGATACATGTTTTGATTTCTCTTGGGTAAATATGTGGGATCACTGGGTAATATGCTAAGTGTATGTTTAATTTTATAAGAAACTACCAAATTGTTTTGTAAAGTGGCTATACCATTTTGCAATCCCATCAACAGGGTATGAGATTTTCAGTTGCTCCCACATCCTTGACAACACTTGATATTGTCAGTCTTAAATTTTAGCCATTCAATGGATATGTAGTGGTATCCATTGTGCTTATTTGCCATCAATACATGTTCTCTGATGAAATGCCTGTTTTACCCATTTTATTTTTATCAGATTCTTCTTACTGAGTTGTAAGTGTTCTTTATACATTCTGTATACATGTCTTTTATCAGATATATATTTTGCAAATATTTTTCTTAGTATGTAGCTTCCTTTTTGTTTTAACAGTCTCCTTTTAAGAGCAAAAGTGCTTAATTTTGATAAAATATAATGTATAAATTTTTTTCTTATGGTTTATGTCCTATTCAAAAATTCTTTGCCTAACCCAAGTTCACTTACATTTTCTCCTGTGTTTTTCTCTAGAAATTTAATAATTTTGGCTTTTACATTGAAATCTTTGAGTAATCTAGAGTTAAAAATTTTTGTGGTGTGAAACAGTCTCTTGTTAATTTTTGTTTTTGTATATGCATGTCTGATGGTTTCAGCACCATTTGGTGAAGCAGCAGTCCTTTCCCCGTTGAACTGCCTTGCCAATTTAGTTGAAAATCAGCTGACCATAAATACATGTATTTATTTCTGGATTCTATTCTGTTTTGCTCATTTGTGTGGCTATCTTTATGTGCTCACCACACTGTCGTGATTACTGTAGCTTAACAATAAGGCTCGAGCCCTGGCGGGTGTGGCTCAGTGGATTGAGCACCGGCCTGTGAACCAGGGTGTTGTGGGTTTGATTCCCTGTTGGGGCACATGCCTGGGTTTGCGGCCAGGTGATGCGAGAGGCAACTGATTTATGATTCTCTTGCACATTGATGTTTCTCTCTCTTTCTTTCTCCCTCCTTTTCCCTTTCTCGCCCCACCCCCCCAAAAAATAAATAAAATATTTTAAAAAATAAGGCTTGAAATCAATTTGTGTAATCCTTTCATTTTTTAATTTACCAAGACTGTTTAGGCTTCTCTACTTTTCAAATGTGTTGAAATCTGCCATCTTGCCATTTGTTTTTTATTTGTCCAATTTGTGTTTTGTTCTTGTTTTGCCATCTTTCACATTTTTTTGAATTAAGTGTTTTTTATGATGTGGTTTTTCAGAGATTTATTGAGGTATAATTTTCATACCATAAAATTACCCACTTTAAGGTATACAACTCAATGATTTTTAGTGAATTTACAAAATTGTGCAACCATCTCCACAAGCTAGTTTTAGAATATTTCCAACACCCCTCCAAAAGATCTTTTATGCTCATTTGCAGTCAATATGGTTCCATTTTATCTCCTTTATTGGGCTATTACCCATACCTCTTTCTATCATTGTCTTACACGTGCCTGTAAGGGTCACAGCATTCATCTGTAATGCAGCGCAGTCTGTCTCCAGGCGCCGCCTCACCGCTTCACGCTCAGCACGAGAATTCACAACAGTGTTTTTCTGCCCCTTCTCTACACCCCCTTCCTCTCCCGGTGCTGTTGTCTTCATTTCGTGTCTGGATGTGCTATGAACCCCTCAAACCACTGATGCTCTTTTTCCTTTAAAACAGTAATTTCTCTTTTAAGGAGAATTTTTAAAGTAAGAAAAAATGTATTTTCTATTTCTGCACATAGTTTTCATGCCTGGTGCTCTTCATTTCTTGGTGGAGGCCCAGATTTCCACTTGCTATTTACTCACTTTCTGCCCGATAGACTTCCTTTACCTTTTCTCACAGTGGCGGTCTGCTCACGATGGTTCTGTGTTCAAAGACCCCTTTATTTCGCCTTTGCATTTGAAGAGTATGTTTGCTGGGTATACGATTCTAGGTTAACAGCTCTGTTTCCTTTCATCACTTTAATGGTATTGCCATCCTCTGCATTGCACTGTTTCTGACATGGTCTGATGTCAATATTTATTCTTCATCTTTTTCCTCTAATACAGTAAAACTTTTCATCACTGATTATAAGCAATGTAATTAGGAATTGCCTTAATGTAGTCTTCTTTATGTTTCTTCTGCTTGAGATTTGTTGAACTTATTGCATCATGGGTTTATAGCTTTCATCAAATTTGGAAAAATTTCATCCATCACTTCTTCAAATATATTTTTATGCCTCTCACTTCTGTTTTTTTTCCCTTGGACTACAATTATAACTATATTAGCCTGTTCCAATTTTTTTCTGTCAGTATTTCATTTTGGAGGGTTTCTATTGCTGTGACTTTAAGTTCATTCATGTCTTTTTTCCTGCAATGGCTAATCTGTTCTTAATTCCATTGATTATTTGTTTTACATCTCAGACATTGTATTTTTGGTCTCTAGAAGTTTGACTTATAACTTCTTCTATTTTTCTTGTTTCCTTTTAACGTGCTCATGCTTTCTGTTAACTTTCTTGAACTCATGTAGTTATAACACGGTTTTATTGTTTTTGCATGCTGTTTCTATCGTCGGTGACATTTCTGGGTCTGTTCCTTTTGATTTTTTCCCCTTCCTCATTACGGGATATATTTTCACTCTTCTGCGTGACTAGTAATTTTTGATTGGATTCCAGATACTGTGAATTTTATATCGTTGAGCGCTGGAATTTTTGCATCCCTGTAAATCATGCTGGGCTTTGTTGTTCTGGGATGCAGTTAAGGGCCTTGGAATTAGTTTGATACTTTTGAGGCTTGCTTTTTCAGTTTTTTAGGGCGAGTCCAGAACAAGCTTTATTTTAAGCCAGGGGTTGGTTAGCCATGGCCTGCAGGCCAGCCTCCTGTTTTGGGTAATAAAGTTTTATTGGAACACAGCTGCACTTACTGGCTTGCATAGTGTCTGTGGCTGCTTTTGGCCCCAATAGCAGAATTGAGTTGTTGAGACAGAGGCCATATGGCCCACACCCCTGGAATCTTTAGTATCTGGTCCTTTAAGAAAAAGTCTGCCACCATCTGGTTTAAGCTAATTTGGGTTCAGTATTGAAGCAGTAGTCCTCTGGGAACCTACCTGATGCTCCATGTGTTAGAAGGCCTTTCCATGCTCATTGGTTGGAACATGAACTATTTTGGCCCTTTGTTGTCCCTCTTGCCCTGTGGTCTGCAAACTCTTCCCTGCAGTGAGCTGGGGTGCTCTCAGGGTGCACCTCATTTGCTTCCCTTCCCTCATGGGGTCATCATCTTGTGCTTTCTGCTGTCTGCTGTCTAAAGTCTGCTGTCTCCTAAATTTTGAGTGTTTTTCTAGTTGTTTAAAGTAGGGGAGTAAGTCATTTTCTGCTGTTCCATTATAACCCGCAGCCAACATCCCTCAACTTTTCCTTTTACCTTTTTTGTTTTCCTGATTGCAAAAATAATGTGTTTCCATCCTACTGGTTTCTCTGCAACCTTGGATCTGCTCTGTCACTCCTGACGTCTTATCATTGCCCTACTTTCACAATAACATCTCCCCATCTGTGGTCAATTTCTTCTGTCTTCTTTGTTGGCTCTGCCTCTTTGCCTGTCTTAAGTATCAGGATAGTAGATAGTGCTAACCCTGCTTTGTCCCTGTCCTCATCCTCCTGTAGCTTCAACCACTCTCCAGACAAGGATGCAATAAATCCCTGGGGCATTAAACTTTATAAATGATTAAATTACAGCATGGGGTTGTTCAGTCCTGCACTGAAATCTCAGTTCTACCATTTGTTGTAATGTAAGCAAGCACAAGTTTTCTAGAGTTAAGAATAATTTCTAATATCTTTTGTGGTCTTTATGTATACCTCATGACATACTAAGTACTTTATACATACTTAACCCTCTAACCCTCCACAGCAATTCTGTGAGGGAGATACTTTTATCACACTCATTTCATAAATGGGGAAACTGAGGATCTAAGACATTAAGTCACTTTTCCTAAGTGGACAAGCCAGAATTTGGACACAGATCTGTCTGAGCAGACTAGATTGATCAACTGCCCCGGTTTCCCTGAGACTATGCTGGTGTTAGCACTGAGGGTCCTGCTTACTAGGAAACCCCCAGACCTGGGTGAGGCCATGTGGTTGGCCCCTTGAGGAAATTGCTCTGCTCTCCCTGAATCTCTTCTCTATACTGACTTAATAGTGTTTTGTGTAGTTTACACTCTGTAAATGCATGTTAACCATTTTGTATGGTGCAAAACACATAGTAAGTGCTTAAAAGTAGGAGCTCCTATAGTTGGTCCCATTTTTAGCTCTTCTGGGTATATTGCAGAAGACATCATTTTTTATTCTGTCTTCCCAACATCAGATCATTTATTCCTCTGTGTAGGGAATGTCCTGCCTTATGAGGCAGGACCCATGCCCACTCCCCACTCCCCGCTCCAGAGACAGCCAGTGGCAGAGGCTCACTGCTACCCCCTGCCCCGCCCCCTAACCTGGCAGCTAGAGAGTACAGGCATGTGGCCCTGCTGATCAGAAGCAGGGCCTGTGCAGAATCTGTTCTTGTGGGGGTGGCAGTGGCAGCCTTACACAGGCTCTTGGGGCAGCAGTGACGCGCTGGAGGCAGAGGCCTGAGCCAGAGCTGTGAGCTACACAGTGTGTTTCCAGTGGTGTCAACAGTGGGTTCCTCACGGGACCAGGTCCGGAATGAATTTGTGCTTGCTCCTGGGCGCAGAGGCGCCAGTGTTGATTCTCTGGCTGTTCTGGAAATTCTGTGACTTGCCAGATACCCTTAATAATTTCCTTATCTGCTTGAATTTTCCAGAGTTGCCTTCTCTTCTCTGCAACTAAGAGCACCGATTGATACATACACCATCTGGTTGTTGTGGGCACTTTGAACCTAATGGGTCCCAAATAGAACTCATTACCTTCCCTCAGAGACCTGCATCATTTTCCTCTGAGTCTCAAGCATAACTCCTTGGTGCTTACTGGATTTATGAAGTTAGAAACTCTAGTCACCTCCAGCTCTTTCCTATACCCACAACCCTCTGGTGTTTAGCTAGGAAGGGCCCTCCTCTTCTGGCTTTTCCCATCCTCACCGCCACTCTCTTCACCCAGGTGCCATCTGCCCTTGCCTCAGTCGTGGCACAGCCTCGGGCCTGGCCCTCTTTCTGGCATTCTCAGGGTGGCGAGCGGAGAATGCCCAGCATGGCTCGTAAGGGCTGAAGATGAGGACACAGAGTGAGGGAAAGGGGAGGTGGAAGAGGGTGGCTTCAAACCTGAGAAATCCGCACCTGGGATAGGAGGGAAAAAAATAACTTTCTTTAAGGCTTTGAAAGCAAAAAAACACACTTGATCCTCATTATTCCCAGATCCTATAGTTGCAACTTCACCTACTTGCTAAAATTTATTTGGAACTACCACGTAATACTGCTGGTGCTTTTGTGGTCATTCGTGGACATGTTCAGAGAGGCCAGAAAATGCGTCACTGACTCGCCTGTTCCCAGCTCTGGCGAAACAAGGCCGTGCTCTGCCCGCTCGGTTCAGCGCTCGTACTGTAAACAAGTGTCATTTTCAGTCTGTTTTGTGCCACATTTTCTACATTTTTTGGTGCTTCTCCTCTTGGGGTGATTTTGCTGTTTAAAGTGGCCCCCAAGTGTCATGTGGAAGCACTGTCTGCTATTCGTAAGCACTGGAAGCTGTGATGCGCCTTCTGGAGAAAATACTTGTCTCACGTAAACTTCCTTTAGGGGTGAGTTACAGCGCTGTTGACTGTGAGTTCAGTGTTACTCAACAGTGTATAGTAAATAAGATGTCTTTAAACAGAAACACACATGAAACAAGGTTACATATTGATTGGTTAATGAAAATGTTGTGACCAGAGGCTCCCTGGAAACCAAGCCCGTATTTCCCCTGGAAGCCATGGTTCAGCATTGGCTAGTTCTGCGCTTGCAGTGATGTCATAGACCAGGACGACTGGGAATAATGAGAACCGACTGTGCCTCGGCGCTCACGTTCAGCTCCTTGATCTTTCACGGTGCTCACCGTGGGAAAGCAGAAGTCAGGATTTGAAAGGAGAAACGAAACCAGGAGATGTCTACTTTAATAGATGTCATCACAAGAAACTGATTTCTGTAATTGTGGAGGGTTGGCTAAGTGAGCCCCAAATCTGTAGGGCAACCTCTCAGGAAGGGACAATCATGTGGACACGTGCCTGAACCCGTTTTCCTCAGGCAGTCAGAAAGGGCAAATCCAGGGACAGACGGCAGTTGTGGACTCTTCTTTTGCTAGGGAAAGCTCATTCCTCTTTAAGGACTCGCCTGATTAGGGCAGGCCCACCGAGGACACTGTTCCTGCTTTGCTGTCAACTGATTAGCGCCTTTAATCTCAATGTAAAATCCCTGCACAGCAGCACCTACATTCATGTTTGATTTGGGACTCTACCCTTACACACCTAAAGAGCATCACAGTAATGCCTCAAATGCAGGTTTTGCAGCTCATTTTCTTTCTAGGAGCTGGAATGATGAGTTCTGTGTGAGTGCAGTCACAGGATTTCACTGGGCTATCTTCATCAGGTCACTCCGAGTTTCATCCAAGTGCCACCTCTTTCCTAGGCCCAGGCACCGTTCTGAGTGTCTTCCACAGAGAAGGTACTTTGATCATCCGTATGATACAGGTGGGGGCACTGGAGCACAGAGAAGTTAACTGGCTCAGTTAAGTGGTGGAGCCAGGACTGGAACCCAGGCAGGCTGGGGCCAGAGCCTGTGCTTTTAACCTTCATGCTGTGCCCGGTTTCAATATGCATTGCCACACGTCATTCCTACTCTGGACGTCTACATGTTTTGGGAGGGCAGAGTTTGTAAGGATCAGCTGGGATGTTGTGAGCCTTGGCTGTCTGGTAGCAAAGGGGGCATACTCTTTTGTTGGGGACATTACTCTCCCTTGTGAGAGATAGAGTCTTAAACTCTACTTCTAGAGCTCTGGTCCCTCTGGCCCTTTTCCTGGGCATGTGCCACGTAGAGTCCCTTGAGCCACCTGAATCTCTGAGCCATACAGATTCCCCACGTGTTCTGCACCCAGACCTTATTCCACAGAAACTCTTTAAGATTTGTTTCCTGATGGTTCAATGGCATCTCCTGGCCAGGGTTAGGCCTTCCCACAGAACTTTCTCTTTGGGCTCTTTGCCCCCTCTCCCGTCTGTCCCCTCGTGCATTCATGCATGCAAGCAACCAGTGTGTGAGCACATACTATATGCCTGACTCCTTGCACTGGGGACACCGGCTTTGGCACCTTCACAATCACTACATTCTCAGGTCCCAGGGAAAAGGCCTGGGTTGCCTGTCCAGCAGGAGAGCCAACCCACTGGGCCTTGCACACTGCCTTTCTTCCTCATTCAACAGATATTTGCAGGTTTGTGTGTTTCTCTTTTTACAGGTGAGCACATTAAAACAATATTATGTTCTTAAAAGTCCATCTTCATCATCCTCCTTGCCTTTTTTCTCTCCTCCCCACCCCAAAGGTGATCCTTAGCCATTTAGTGTGTATTTTTCCAGATCTTTTTTCCATGCATTTATGAACAAATATAAGTATATTGTGTTTGAAAAACATCTATAATTGTACACAGTATTATTCCACAAATCCTTATTGGTGGATACATGGATAGATGTCGCCTTTTTCACATTTCTCCCAGTTTCCTTGCTGCCCTTCCTGATGTCTGTCCCTTCCCAGGCAGAGTGGATTCCTGGTTTCCCTGTGAACCACATCGATTGGACGTCTGTCTAAGAGATTGCCAGCAGTGTTCATTAGCTAGGGCTGCCATAACAGAATACCGCAGGCTGGGTGGCTTACACAACGAAAATTTCTCTCACAGGTCTGAAGGCTGTGGAGTCCAAGATCCAGATGCCAGGATGGCTGGCTCTGGTGAACCTTCTCTTCCTGGCTTGCAGATGGCCACCTTCGATTGTGTCCTCACCTGGAGAAGACGGGGTGGGGGGGCTCTTTTCCCCTTCTTATTGGATTAGGATTCTATTCTTTTTTTAATTTCTGACTTGTTATTCCATTATTTATACATTCATTGGTTGATTCTTTTATTTTTAATTTTTTTAAAATTTATTTTTAGAGAGAGGGGAAACAAGGGAGAAGGAGAGGAAGAGAAACATGGATCAGTTGCCTCTCACATGCCCACAACCGGGGACCTGGCCCACAACCCAGGCATGTGCCCCGACCAGGAACCTCTTGGTTCACAAGCTGGCACTCAATCCACTGAGCCACGTCAGCCAGGGCATTGGTTGATTCTTATATGTGCCCTTACTGCAAATTGAACTGGCAACCTTGGTATATGGAGGTTATGCTCTGACCCACTCTGCTACTTAGCCAGGGCCCTAGGACTCTATTCTTATTGTCTCATTTAACCTTCATTACCTCCTAAAAACAATATGTCCAGTAAGTCACATTGGGAGGCTTAGGGTGTCAACACATGGATTTTGTGGGACCACAATTCAGTCCATAGCACTGTCCATGGTGTCTGAACATACGTCAGGGCCCCCAGTCAAGGTCTCTACCCCCAGTGGGCATGCTCTAGCATGTTTGTTGACGCACACATTTCTTAGGGTAGAACTACTTGCCCTGGGAAAAGGGGGAAGCTGAGGGCCTCCCAGTGGCCTCCATCCCTAGCATTCCATTTGAATTAGTGGAAATTTCAACCACCACTTTGTGAATGGTTCCAGATGTGCAGGCTTGGGGAGAGAGCAAGATAGCTGGAAAGCTAAGTTTAAAATTAAAAGTTAAATTAATCTTGAGGTGGGGGACAGCTACCATCACCTAAGGATTGAAGAAGGGGAACAGTACCATCATGGGGTGACTTGGGCCTGCTACAAATGAGGGGCTAGCCCTATGCCTTGATGAGACAAGTGGCATGCTCAAGTCAAGTAATTAGTCTTGTCCCTTGGCTCAGATCTTGGTCGGTTTTTAGGGCTCAGAGGGACAAAGACAGAAGCAAGAGTTACTGAGGAAACGGAATAGTTCACTGGGAGGTTGAGGGCCAATTAGTCTTCAGAAGACAATTTCAAAGGAGAAACTGTCAAATGCCCACAAGGGCTCTGTCTTGGGGGCTGTGAGTCACGGGGGATGGCTCTGAGACATGTTTCTGTGCTGGTTCAGATGCTGGGATAAAAGTGTGTGATGCAGGGTCATAGGGGGGAAAGAGTGGATGACGTTTGTGGAAGAAATATTAGGGGGGAAATGAGCTCCTGGCTTGATGTGGCAAGAATGCTTGTAAGGCAAGCCAGACATGAAGGCTGTGTATTATTCAAAAATGAAATGTCTGCTTGATGTGGCAGAACCATGTGGCAAATGGAACTGCAAAGTCAGATGGACAAACAAAGGGTTGATTGCGGACCAGGACTGGGAGGCTTGTAACCTGCCGTCATGGAATGTCAACTTACGTCAGCTGTGACTGTGGACTTGGGGACAGTTATTTAGCGTGAAGGGTTCATTTCGGGGAGCTACAGAGGAGAAAATCACCATGTGTCATCAGGCAGTGTGGAGAGAAGGTACCCAGACCTCGTGATCAGACAAGCTCCAACACTTTCTGTAGGCAAGTTATAATCTCCCTGATCATCAACCTAAAACAGTACTGACCCACTAGGGCTGTTGAAAAGACTAAAGAAGGAAATGCCTGGAAAGGGCTTAGTTCGTGGTAAATGCTGAATGAATGTTGGCTATAATTATCACGGTTAAATAAGACCCTTCATTTCCTTACGATAAGGAAGGGCATTTTCACTTCAGTTTCCCGAGGCAGAAAGAAGGGACACGTGGAGAAGGAAACAGGCAGAACGCAGTGCAGTCAGGTGGATTTTGGCCAAAGGCAGGCCGACGGGAATGGAGGAAGAGCGCCCCGGCTGTGGTGGAAGTGTTTCAAGTTAGAGGAGGGAATTGAGTAACATGGGTGTGGGCGGGTTCAAAGGGAGACAAAGGAAAAGGGGGGAATTCTATATTCCTGTTATCTCCACTGCCACCAGACACAGTGAAGCATCCACTGTGTGTAATGCCCCGGGGGCTAGGGGGTCACGTGGAAATGGACGGGCTGGCCCCTGCTCATGTGTTGTCATGATCAGCAAAGTGAATGCAGCGATGAGGGAAGAATTAAACACAGCAAGTGCCCAGGCTCACAAATCCAGCACAGGCCTGATTCCAGCTGACTGAAGGCCCACGACCTCAGGCACTCTGTACGTATCTAGCAGAATTTGAGTACCCACTTCTGACACTGCGCTGTTCCAGGTGCTCTGTGAACTATGCAGCCTTATCTTCGGTTTTAGTCCCACTTGGGAAGAAAGTCATAGCGGGGGGGGGGGCATTCAGGAGGCTTTGATCAAATTCCAGGTGAAAAGAAATGAGCCCAAATTTTGGGCCAAGCAGTGATATTGAAAAAGAGAGAACAGACGTAGATGCGAGAGATGGCATTGGTAAATATCAGCAGGACTCGGCGAAAATGTGGCAGAAAGGGGAAGAACCTCAGGGTTGTAGGCTGAGGGACACTGGAGAAACTTGGACCTGTGATTTTCACATTTTAGGGTGCTTAAGAGTCACCTGTAGAACTTAATATTATAACTTCTAGGACCTACCTTAGACCTATTGAATTTGAATTTCTGGAATGGACTTGGAATCTGCCTTTTTATCAGGAAAATCCTGATCTAGGTGATCTGCAAACCAGACCTTGAGAAATTCTGGATTCATAAGTTTCATAAAAATGAAACTTCTTAGCCCAGCTCTCCAGAAAGCAGTGTCTGAGGCAAGGACGAAGGTGCTAGGACTGTATCGGGGACCTGAAACCCCAGGCTGCGGAGGGGAAGTGGGGAGGACGGAACAGGATACACTGATGTTTCATGTTGGCTGCCATGTCAAAGTAGCCATGAAGAGTCAAGTGGGTCACTCAGGGTGTGGAACTGCCATAGACATTTGCAAGGAGGAATTGCTGGAGAGAAGAAAATAGGGGAATTGGGCTCTTTGCACCCTGCCCTGACTCCTGCTTTCCATATTGGTGACATTCACTCCATTGGGACTTCACTCTCTGCCTTTCAGGATTCTGTCAGCTCCTTGGTGGCCTCTCAGGAAGCCAGTCTCTACACCCTTGGCAGCAGAGGGACAAACAGGGCCGGTGGGGCGCTGGCCTAGAGGGAAGAAGGAAGCTGCTGAGGGCATGTGAAAATGTGCACACATCTGTTCCCTGGTGTACTGAAGAAGTTGGCCTGGGAAAGGTGGATTTCCACTTCCTATAGTAATTGACAGGTTTTTTTCATTTAAATTTTTTTAAATTTATTGATTTTAGAGAGAGAGAAAAGTGGGGGAGAGAGAGGGAGACACAGATTTGTTGTTCCACTTATTTATGCATTCATTGGTTGATTCTTACACATGCCCTGACCAGGGATCGAACCTGCAACCTTGGCTTGCTGGGACAATACTCTAACCAACTGAGCTACCTGGCTTGAGTGTGATTGACAGCTTTGAAGCTGGATATTAAGAAGAAAGTCTTCTAGGGAAATTATCTAAATAGAATTATTAATAATGGTAATAAGAAAGGAAGTCTAGAATTTGTATCCATAGTAAATGTCTTTAAATTCTTCCTTATTAGTATATATCGCCCCAGAAAATCTTCCCATAAAAGAAGGCACTGAAGACACATGTGAGCAGTTGCAGATTTTTGCAAAAGGGAAGCCATGTAAATTCAAGCTATCCCCTGTTTATTTTATATCCTGAATTGACTTTCCACCTTCGCCGTCCAAAGTTCTAATAAAAGGTTTCACTTGGACTACAGAGCCAATGAGTTTGTGAATCTCATCCAAACTCCCACAGCTTTTTCTCTGAAGACAGTAAGTTCCTAAGACGCTCTAAAAGGAATATAAAAAGTAATAATTGTAATTCTTAAGGGCTGCCAGTGGCCTACTGGGTTCCAGAGAGTAATAACCTTGCTTAACATTTACATGAAGCTTCCCATCTGTGTGTTACCAGAACTTGGCTAACATTATGCACTGGCAAATGGCACTAATCTGTCATAGAAACAGGGGGAATTTAGTCACAGGAAGTTTAAATAACTGATCATGCCCTATAACAAATAGACAATTAGACTTATTTTCCATCTATCATCCTGAACCATTTAAAAATAGTTCAGGTAGCTGTGAGATCTGATTCTAAGAAGAAATATCTCTTGACAATCATGAAGATGTTGATAACTCAGCTGTGAGAAGTTGATTTGTGTGTGTGTTTTCTGGCGCAGAGTGTAAAAATTTGCAACTGTTTTTAATGCAATCAGCATATGTATAAGGAGAGGTGAAGGATGGGTGAAGATTTGCAGGTAACTCATGATTTGAGGTAGAAGTTAAAAGACGGAGAAATGAACAATGTGTGGATTATTAAGTGCCTGCAGGTAATGCAGACTCGAATGAGGAAGTAAAGAAAAGGTTTTGAACAACTGAAAGGGCAAAACGGGGAAGAGGAAGGAATGAGAGGCTAGTGTCCAGGAAAGAAAATGAGGAGAAAGGAGAAAAACAAAGATTGTTGTAGGACATGAAGGCTACCCATTAAGGAATTCAGTGCAAGAGATATTTGCCATATAGAAAAAAGGGAAGTAGACTATTTCATTAGCTGCATGTTTGAGAGAGATTGGTGACTGGATTTGCGATGTTCAGTCAGAAAGGTTTCATTAAGCCACAGCTCTGTACAAGGCATGGAGAGAGCAACTCTGAGAAGAGTTAGTCTCTTGCCGCCGACATCTTTCCTCCCTAGGCCTCGCGTACATGCCTGTTTAGAAAAGGTCAGCAAAGGTGGTTGAACAGGAGGCTTTGTCCACAAGGTCTCTTCTAGCTCTTGAATTCTTCGTTTCTGGGCCAAGATTCTTAGGGCTTCACAGAGGCTGTAGCAAGTATGTTCTTTGCAAGTTGGATCCCTAAAGGGTTGGACTTGTTGTTTTACCTTTCTGCCTCTCAGTCTAATTTCTACCAGATAGGATTATTTTCGTTGCAAATTAACAGAAAGCCTAACTGAAGCTAGCTTAAGCATAAAAGTAATTTATTGGTTCATAGTATTGAAAGTCATGAGTGGATTCGTTCAGTAATGGCTTGATCCAGAACCTCAAATGCTGTCACAGTGTTCCGATTTTCTACTCTCTTTCTCCTGGTTCTGCTTCTTTTGTGTTGTCTTCATTTTCATATCTTCTCTTCCCTGTGGCAGAAAGCTGACTGCCACAGTGTCAGGTCCATCATCTGTCGATCTCCAGCTTGAGTAGAGACCGTGTCCACCCAAGCACAGTTCCCACGCACATCCTGGAAGTTATGCTGATTGTACTGGTTGGGTCAAATGCTCGTCCTTGAATTAGCCACCGTGGCCAGAGGGATTAAATTGTGCTGATTGGTCAGGACTGCACCACATGCTCCTCCCTGCCAGAGCCCTGCGGACTGGAGTGTTTGGTACAGCATAACCAGGAAACAGGGGAATGGATTCTGGCTAGCCAAAAATTAATACTGGGCTCAGTGAAACCTATGAAGAGACCTGAGCTTCTGATCCGAAAAACAGCAAGAAAAGGCCAGAGGGGCAGAAAAGTATTCTAGTCCAAAGATGGCCCTGGGATTGAATGACTGTCCATGGGGGCAGCTCCCTGCCCACTCAGCATGCCCTTTGTTCCCTGGCTGACCAGGGATTTTGTGTAACCCTGGTACACAGTTACTCTCAGGAGATTACAGAGGGGAAAACACTCCACTTCCTGTTTAGGATTACACTCTTCACCCTCCCCTCCCACGCAGGCCATATGTTCATTCTAAACCTCAGCATTCAGCCAGAAAAGCCCTTTGTGTTTTCTTGGCAAAACTAGGGCCCAGTAATTAACGTCCATATGCAAAGCTGCTACCTCCAGCCCACACCGAGTTCTTTTAATTAGTATATAATTGGTCAGAGAGGTACTATCAAATAGCTCCCAGGCTGGCCTGCTGGAAATGCAGTGTTTGAAAAGTCCCAGACAAGAGAGGGATAATAAATGCTGGAAGTCCCATCTGTTGGAATGATTTGTTTAAGGTATAAATTTCTGTTGTTACTATTTTTAACTATCCTGCTTATAGCATTTCTTCAAGCTACATAACGACTACCAGAGTGCTCACTGGGGGCAGGAGCATGAGTAAGTGAACTAGAAGAAGACAACAAATCCATGTTTTGCCCTTCAGAGAAATTCATGAAATGCAGTGGGGATGGTGGGGAAGAAGTGAGCTGAGCGTCTGGTTTGAGCGGCTGCTCAGGACCTTCGGGGTGACGTCCTCGCCTGAGAACAACCGTGGAGGAAGTCAGCCCCTTAGCAGTTCACGGCCTTTGACGTGAATAGTGCCCACGTCCCTGAGCACTGCCCTGGAGGCGCTGTGTAAGAGAGTCCATCTCCACTGGAGAAAGGACTTTGTGTTCACCTCAGTAGGTAAGCCATCGACTGTGGAAAAGCGAAGGGAATAGATGCAGAGAGGCAGAGACCTTGTGGCCCTCTGGAAGTGGTGCGGACTGGAGTGAAGCTGGAATAGTAATAATAATGATAAATCTTGGAGGAGGAGGAGCAATGAGGATCTCATCACCCTGGCAGCCGGCATTTATCGTGTGCTCACTCTGTGCCTGGCGCTGTGCTCAGTTTTGCAGGAACCCTCCATCTGATCTCCACACGACCTACTGTTGCTCCCCCTGTTTTATATTTGAGGAACTAAAGACTGATGGCTTGACTGACTTGCTAAAGGCCACTAGCTAATAAATGGCAGAGCTGGGGTTTGAACCCCACAAGCTGATCCCAGAGCATGAGCTCTTAATGCCCCCTGCTAGCTCTCTCCTCGCAAGCACCATCGAGTGCCTTGGTTTTGCTTGAAGACTGTTTTCACAGAAGAAGGAAGGCAGAAGACAGACACTGAGCCTCTTCCAGGTTCTTTTAATTCTCTGAGCCCTTCGGGCAGACCTATAGTGAGAACCTGAGGGTCAGAAACACAGGTGGCTGTGCACCATAGTGCTCTGGGAGAGTGAGTCTGAGGCCTTTCTCAGCTCCTGTGCCTTCCCAGCCGACCCCGATGTGTGGAAGTAAGAAGTGTGGTACCTACCAGGACCACATGCGGCAGAGGGTGAGATTGTGTGGGGGAAGGTGGAGGGAGGTGAATGGGGCACTCAGGCCACTAGAAGGCCCACGGAACCTTGGATGGGCTTCTCTCACTCCCTTCATGTGACCAGGACCCTAAGGGTCCAAGCACTGGTCCCTCCAAGGGGCCTTCTCTCTCTCCTGTCTCCTCAGTCTGCTATGTGACAGGTAAAAGATGGGGCCTGCTCCTGCCCCATTTGTCCTTCTAGATGGAAGTGCTCATTGAAGAGATGCTTGTGCTGTGGAGTAATTTGGACTGAATGAAGCCTGCATCCACCGAGAGGCCTGTGTTACACTGTCTTCTCTTTCTTGTTCTTTTGTCTTTTGTTCGTTCATTCATTCATTCATTCATTCATTCCCATTCTTTTCTTTGAGAGCAACCACTTTCTCTTTCTTGGCTGGAGAGGGTATGGGAAGGTGGCCTAGATTTACCCCATTCAAGGCATTCGGTCTGTCACCCTTTTTCTCACTGGTGATGGCTGGCTCTTGCCAGAGGCCCAGTCTGGGGCTTGGGCGTGACCATTCCAGGATGGCCCTTAACACTCAGCCAGCTCCAGCGGGGCGCTCACAGTCCAGACAGTCTTGCTGGAGTTCTGCTCACAGCCCGAGGCCCACCCCAGCTAATACTGAAGTGTGGCTCTGCCCTGCTCTGCTGTCTGCTCGCCCTTTCCCCCAGGGGCCTCTTAGGGACAGTGGCTGATTTATAGCAGGATTTGGGTTTTTCTGTGCCCTAGCCTGTCCCGTCACAATGCTGTATTTCTCTCACTCCCTCAGACTGTGAGCCTGCACCCAGTACTTGCCGTGGGCACCAGACAGACTTTGTTAGCCAACTAGGGTGGGTCGGTCTGGGTGACTGGGGTCTGGACTGAGGGAAGCAGGGAGAGTTTGTGCTGGCGTTGTGGCATACTGACCAGAGTGCTGGAGATGAAAGCGTTTGTGTTGAGTAGCATTAGGACCCCAGGAAACAGGGAGAGGGAGGGGCAGCAGTGAGAACTGATAAGGAGGGGAAGTCTGGCTTCTATGACAGATGGAAGTTGTCTTTGAAGAGAAAACTAGTGCTAGTTTAAAAATGCCACATTTAACATAAACTAAAGGGGGTTAAGCCTGGAATCTGGAGTAAATGTTATTTGTGTGACACTTGAATCCTAGCTTCTAGAATGCTTTCTGCTCTCGGAATAACAGTACTTCACATTTTGGTTATAATGCTGTATGAATAGATCTTAGTTTAGAAGAATAATTGATCAGTCTCATATGAGAGGAATTTATGGTACCTTTCCTTTTTTAAAAAACATTAAAAACAAAAGTTTGTTTAAAAAAATTTTTTTTGTAACATTCCTGATAAAACTAAGGGCCTTGCCTGATATTGCCTGCCATCCGGTTCATAATTTAGGGATCGTTCCAGCATGCAAAGACTCCAAGTGGGTTTCTTTGTGGTGTGTCTGCACCTGCTGGAGATCTGGTGTCCTATTAAAAACACAAGGCCGCTATTAGCCGCCAACTGACTCCAAGATTACAGGTTAAACTCTGACTTGGTTTAAACGGTGTCATGTGTCCACCAGGACAGAGAGTGAGGGTGGGGGACGCGTGCTTGGTAAATGGTAGGAAGCCACTGCAGCCAGGGGCAGAAATTCTTACAACAGTTACACACCAAGAGAAGTGGGGTTAGGGTAGCCTTGTTGAGAAGCCTTGAAAGTGGCATCAGGGAGATGTAAGTTTTGAGTACTGGGTCTGTGACCCTGGAAAGTCTGTTTGTCTTGTTGAAAATAGGAATGATAATATTTGATTTATAAAAAGATAAGATTCAATGAATTTAAACTCACACAATTTTCACTTTGGTGCACACGGGCACCGAAGTTTCACGAGCTGCTGTACTAGATGAAGAGCAGCAGCAGCACTGGGATGTGGCGTAACTGAGAGAAAGGCTAAGTCCCCCAGACCTGCATTCAAGTCCCGCCTCCGATACTTAAGTAGCTACTGGACCTTGGGCAGCCTCTGTGAGCCACGGTGTCCTCATCAGGACAAAGGGGACAAGGCTCACCTGCCTCACAGGGCTGTTGTGAGGAACGAATGACACACTGGGCTGACGGGCTCAGGACGTGCTCGCAGATGTCAGCCGCCTTCTCTGCCAGTCACCGTGCCCCCTCGGACTGGACTTTCCCCAGTATTTCTGCTAAATTGGAATTTGTTTCTCGTCCTACAAGGATCCTTATAAAAGGATGCTTATAAGGATGCTTCCTATAAGCATTCCCCAGACTTCAGCAACTGCAGGCCACCTGCCTAATTTCTGCCACCTCTATTATTACTTACTTAATATTTTCTTCAAATCCACTTTTTAATACATCCATTGAAGGGAACTTCAGATTGCTATGATCACTGAAAATCTGTATGGATCGTAAACTAGACTGTTTGTGGCTCACCTAAAATCTTTGCACTGTCAGACACACACGTGCTGTACTCGGGGAAATATCAGTCTCACCCTTTGCTATTTAAAGTGTGGTCCCTGCCCCGGCAGCGTCAGCACCTCATGAGAGCTTGTTAGAAATGCAGAGTCTCAGGCCTCACTCACCCCACCCCCCCACCTCCCGATTCAGAAGCTGCACTTTCAAGAAGATCCCTTGATTGGTATACTTTGTGGATTGATTGATTGATTGATTTATATCGGGGCAAAATTTACATATTTACTTTAAAGCTTTGAGAAACAATGGTCTAGGGGGTCTTTAATGTCCCTTACGGCTCTGACAACTGATGACAAATACTGCTATTTCTCTCTTTTCTCCTAAGATCCAAAGCCCTGCTTCTAATCTACATGTTCTAAACTCAGCCTAGACCCAGTCTCCAACCTCTCTGAAGGGCTACCATTTCCCCTGAGGGACTTTGTAACCACCTTTAATGCCTTCCTGCCCTCCCCGCTGTAGTTCCTGCCGAGTCTGCTCAGCACTGCCCATCAATCTCCTTTTCCCTGTGCCCGTAGCTTTCGCTGCTCGCTGCACTGCAGGTCCCTGTCTCGTAGTGCTGACGCTGCCCCTCCATGCTTGTCTTTTCTCCAGCTCATTCTTGCCAGCTGTGTTCTTGAAGTGCAGCTTTGATCATCTTCTGCTGCTCAGTCACCTTTAGTGATCCCCTCTCACCTGCTACGTGGCAGCTGGACTCCTTAATCTGTCCTTTAAGACCTTCCATTATGTCACTAATTTGGAGCACTCACATATACCTGAGCTATAGCCAAGTCAGACGTGTTATTCCTTTCCGGCCTCTGCATCCTTGCCTGTGTTTTCCCATTCTGAAACATGTTTTTCTCCAATCTCCCTATTGTACATCTTCCCCTCTCCAGACTCTTCCCAGCTCAAGACCGCTGTTCACGGCTCACCTCCCTCCTGAAGCCTCCCCGACTCCCTAGCTACACAGCTCTCCTGACTGTCCACACCCTGTGAGGGCCTCTGCCTTTGGCGTGGTGGTATTAGCACTGGTCAGGACTCTTCAAATCTGTACAGCAGGTACCACTTCCTAAATATCAAGTTCACTTTGTTGAGCTCAGTTTCTATCCTGACCTCCCCATTTGCTTGTTCCCCATGCCATTCCCTACTACACTCCCCTTGTCCCCAGGCAGCATTCTAAATTCCAGAGGATCAGGGCCAACGCATCTGTGATGAGGTATGTCTAGCCCTCAGATGTCATCTCTCCAGCTGGCATCTAGGGGAATGTACATCATTCTGTTCAGCCTTCAGTCACTGAGACAGGTAGGTGCCATACCTTATCCCTCGTTTCCCCTGCAAGGCCTCTTCGGGTCCTGCAGCTCTATTACTGCCTTGGTGTCTCTGTTGCCCCATGCTATGTTGGGGCCATGGGACTCTCTCTGCACAGCTTCTGGCATTTTAATCAGTCACACAGCCCTGCCACCTATCTGAGGCATGGGTGAGCCATTAACTCCCTGTCTGAGTTCTGGATGCTCCTCCAGGCACGAATGAGCCATACACTCAGAGCTTCCAAACCTATCTAGAAATTTTGCTGTTTTCTTCTCCCTTAGAGTTCATCCTGCTTGAAGAGTCAGATAGGGGGCCTTGTATCTCCTGTGGAGTCAGGAAGCCTTACTCTTACATTATCACATATTTCCCTCCAAAGTGTTAATTCCCAGAGTCTGTTCCATTCCCAACAGGGGAATGAAGCTCCAAAGAAAATTCTCTCCCTGCTTTCTTATTCCTTCTCCCAGGCAAGGAACACAGGTTGGCCAGGCAGACTGATTAGGTCAAGGACCATGGATACAAGGAAACCTGGAGAGAAATTCACCATTAATATTGTAAAATATTGTCCTGTTACATGAGTTGTAAACTGCCTGAGGACAGGGAACTCTATTTAATCCATCCCAATATCTTTCTGTGGGAACTGAAATGGTGCCTGGCACAGAGAAGTCACCAAATACACATTTGTTAGGCAAGAGAATAAATGATACATTACTATTTTCTTTTGGATCCTGTATTATTAGTGTTTCATTCATGGTTTCCCATCTCACTGATATTAACAGATCTCTTTTTATATATGACATTAAAATTGGAGGAGAAAAAAATCAACCTAGTGGTTGGGTCGACTGGATAAAATCAAGTAAATAAGTGAGAATAATGATATCTGACAATCATTTATTCATTCAGCCTATTGATTGAGGACTTTCTATGGGTCATTTACTGTTATGGGGAATATTGGGGAATATCTGTGGCTGAGACATTCAAGGCCTCCAGTGGGATTGTGAGGAGACAGGTAATTAACGCATGCTCAAGTAAATGGCGTAACTTCAGATACTGACAAGTATGATGGAGACAGTCACATGCATAAATACCTGTACAGTTACACAGGAGGGAAGGAGAAATGTGGGAGGGATGCTTGTGCTGAGATCTGAAAAAAGGAATAGGAGTAACCGGGCAAAGGAGATGATGAAGGTGAGGGTGAGGAGGGGTGGAGCATTTCAGGCAGAGGGAATGGCACACGCAGTGTCTTCGTGGCCAGGAGAAGCATCACACGTGTACTTGGAATGTAGAGAATGAGGAGTGTGTGGAGATGAGGACAGAGGTGAGCAGAGGCGAGTTCTGCCTTCCGTCTTCTCATCCACTGGGCAAATGTTTGTTGGACACCCATTATGTGCCAGGCACAGACTGAGGCGTGGTGGTGAGCAAGATGCACGTGGTCCCTGCCCTCGTGGAGCTCACAGCCAGTTAGTGGAGGGGATGCCCTGGGTGCTTTATGGTAAGCTAATGGATTATTTTATGTCTACCTATTATTTATTTAGGAACTCTTATCTTGCTAAACATAATTTCTTCCTTTAAAAAAATGATAGCATATTCCTGGTGCATGCTATTTTATGCAATAATACATTTCTAATGAGAACATCCCTTTTTGGTTAAACAAGACATGAAGTTGAGGCTGAAAGGGCCAACACAGGTATAATGTGTTGATTGCAATTGGTCTGTTGATCCACTTTACTTATAGTATTTGACATGATCTTATGAAAACTCAGCATTTGCAAATGCCAGAGAGTGAGGCTGTTTGGAAGGAGTAGGGAAGATGTGAGCTGCATATTAGTTAATGGAACACTAGTTGCTGTTAACAGGTAAACCCCAACAGTTCAGTGGTTTATAAAGACAAGTTTCTTAGAGGATGTCTCTGGTCAGCAAGTGCTTTGGGCCTCCAGGTTCTTCCCATCTTGTGGCTCTAACCTCTTCAGCACGTAGCTTTCAAGTTTATACAGAAGGTGAAATAATAGAGCAAATTACACATGGGAGAGTTTTAATGGGCCAGGTCTGAAGTGGCACCTGTCTTTTGTGCCCATATTCCAGTGGCCAGAGTTCAGTCACATGGCCACATCTTACTGCAAGGGAGGTTGGGAAATGTAGGCTATGTATGGGCCCAGGAAGAAGTAGAAACTATTTTAATGAATAATGAGCCAGTTTCTACCACCATCTGCAATTTAATTGATCCTGGCACCTTTTGTACTTGGGTTCACATTTTTTGTGGCCTATGCCTATTCCTTTAAAAAGAAAAAAAGGCTGAAGTTGGAAAGTATTTGGATTTTTGTGTGTTGGGATATGGTTTAAAATATGACACCTGTAAATGGTTCATTATTTTTACTTTCTTTTCTCTCTTTTCTTTCTTTTTTTTATGCTAAGAGGACTTTCCTTTAATTTTGATTCCTACTTTATAGGTTTGAAGATAGCCAGCTTACCTTTCATATATTTGTTCATCTAAAAAATGTCAATGGACAGTTAATCATTTAGAAGCCACCTTACCTCTATTTGGAGGGAGAATTAGAAGGGCGTGGTCAGCTTTGGAGAGCATAGATCATTTGGGTTCAGGGCCTCCTTATCCTGAAAGGAAGGGATGGAATTCAGGCTCTTTGTGACCCAGACCCTCAGTGTGGGTCTCCCTCTGTAAATGGGGAAGGGGAGCAAACACGGGGCCTGGTTTTGAAAGCTGTTAATTTCCTCCCTGATTACACAGTACTGTGAAATGCAAAAGACATTAGGGACTCTGAGCATGTTTCCCCAAATGCCCCATTGCCCACAGGGAGCCAGCCAAGGGCTGGGTTGGCTTCAGATGGCTGGACAGGTGGCCTTGTAATTAAAACCTTCCCCTTCTAACTGCAGGCCTTGTTTGGCCAGGAATCTGAGGTGAAGAAAATGTTCTACTTGTATGCATATACCAGCTGCTTTAAAAGCTTCCCTACAGCTGTCCTTAGACCACAGCAGACAGCCACATCTCTACTTTCAAAATCTTGGGGGCTTAGTGTTATTTGAGATGGGATAAGCAGGCATGGAGATGAGGGAAGATTTCTTCCTGATCTCAAAAGTTCTGGGCCTTTTTGAAGAATCAAACAGCATAAAAGGAAGTCTGGAAAGCATGCATTTCTGCCTTACATCAGTGCTATGAGATAGTGGCTGTCACCAGTCCTCATTTTGTGAATGAGAATGTGGAGGAAGAGAGGATTTAGGTAACTTGCTTGAAGTCACATGGTTAATATCAGAGTCAGGACTCACATCCAGCTAGTCTAGACTCCAAGTTTGGGCTCTGATAACCTGTACTCTTGATGTCCAAAATTTAATTCTTTTTCTTTAAATTTTATTTTCAATTCCAGTTTATATTCAATATTATTTTCTATTAAAGTGGTTAGACAATGATATACTTTACAAGGTGCCCCTGATATTTTAAGTACCCATCTGACACCTTATATAGTTGTAACAGTATTAATGACTGTATTCCCTATGCTGTATTCTACATCCCTGTGACTATTCTATAACTACCAATTTGTCCTTCTTAATCCCTTCACCTTTTTCAGCCAGCCCCCAACCTCCCTCCTCTCTGGTAACCGTCAGTCTGTTCTCTGTATCTATGAATCTGTTTCTCTCTTGTTTATTCTTTCAGTTTGCTCACTTATATCCACATATAAGTGAGATCATATGGTACTTGTCTTTCCTTGTCAGACTTATTTCACTCAGCATAATACCTTCTAGGTCTATCCATGCTGTCGCAAATGGTAAGATCCATTCTTTTCCATGGCTGAGTAATATGCCTTGCATATATGTACCACAGCCTTTCAAAACTTAATTGTTGATCATGCTTTACATGAAGACTCTGCCTTCAGTTTCCCTTCATCTCAGTTCATGGCCACTCCATCCTCCAGTTGCTCGGGCCAAAAACCTGGCAGTCATCTTTGATGTCTTTCTCTCATACCCCCCAATTGAATTTGCCAGGAAAGTCAGTTAATTGTGTTTTGAAAATAGATCCAGAATCTGTACACACCTCACCATTTCCAACGCTACCTACCCCCTTTGAAAGTCATTCTGGTGTCTGGTCTGTAATAGCCTCGACACTGGTGGCTCTGCTTCTGGTCTTGCTGTCCCCCAGTCTCTTCTCATCATGCCAGCCGGGCGATTCGGTTCTGGGAGGCAGCTTTACTCTACAAGGCCATCCCGGAACTGAGATTCCTTCCCTCCTATTGTTTGCCTTCCCTTAGGTTGCTGTGTCCACCTGGATGGTCAGAGCTGGCTCAGCTCCAGGTCTGTATTCCAGCCCACAGACAGAGGAGAAGAGAGGAAATCCTGACAAGCAATTTCCTTTTAAACAAATGCTACAAAATGTGTACAAATTATTTCCACTCACATTTCACTGGCAAAGAAATGGTCACACGGCCAACCTAGCTGCAGGGGAGTCTAGGAAATGTGGACTTGGAACAGTTTGCCATATTCCCAGCTCTCTGAGAAGAGGAAAATGGATTTAGAGGGTCACTGGCAGTACGCCTGAGTCCAGGAGGGCAAGTGGGTAGACCAGTGAGGAGGCCAATCGGGAGTCTAGGTGAGTGTTGACAATAGCTTGACCTAGAAAAGCGTCAAGCAGTGGAGATGGAGAGAGGTGGACAGATTGGAGATGTATTTTGAAAGTAGAAGGAGGTGGGTATAGGAGCTAAGGAAAAAGCAGACCTTAGGGATGACTCCCAGATACTTCTGTCTAAAGAGGGGCCATTTTCTGAGCCAAGAAAGCAGTCATTGGAAATACCTGTGCCCACAGTGGCTGTCTTCAGTGGCCCCCTGCAGACCAGTGTGTGAGACTTTTCTGAGGGGACCCATCTTGTGTCGCAGTGACAGCCACCATGCAAGGTTGGAATGGCACAGAGGAAGAGTCTGAGAGGTCTGCCACATTCACCAAATGCATTTAACTTTCGAATGCTTCTAAGGAAGGAGGAGTCAGCCTGTCCTTGGTGGACTGGCAGGCCAAGGTGCTGGGCAAGCTTGCGGTGGGAGAAAAGATGCCAGGAGCACTAGAACATAAACCACAGCCCCAGTGAGGTCTGGATTGCTGCTCTTGGTTTGAGGGAAGGGAGGAGCTAGGTGAAGACTCTCACTTTGCAGTGCCTGGGTCAGGAGGGGTCATGCTCCCAGCACCTCGATGCCCCTTAATGGTGAGGGCTCTGAAATGTGTTTCTGTCTTTTATTTGCCTGTGTTGGGCCGAGTGTAAGGAAATGTGTTTGCAGTGAAAGTAGTCCAGAGGCTGGGAGTCTGGAAGGATGAATAACTCGCATAGCTGGACATTTAGGAGGCCAGCTATGACCATTTTGTAAGGCAGTGTGAGTGGTGGGGGTGGGGATGGGGTGAGAGCCTCAGAGCCTGATCAGTTCTGAACCAACAGCAAAGCCAAGCTCCTCACTCTGAGGCCAGGGGGAAGCTGCTCAGCCTGGGATGAGCCCAGCTGGAGCTGCCACCCATAAGAATGTGCCCAGGTCATTGTCACTTGTTATAAATGTTTACTGTTTAAAAAACATTGCTTATTATTAATTTCCAAATTGCTCAATACTGTGTGATGCAATTTTTTAACCTTTCTATCTTATGACTGAGGAAGTTGAGGTTAAGTAACTAGTACAAAGTACCATGGTTTGTACAAATAAAGAGAGCCAGGGTTTGAACTCTTGCTTATGAATACTCTGGTGGGCAGTTCACATGCTGGCTTTTCTCTGTGTCGAGAGGGTTAAGCATCAGCAGGGCCAGGCTGGCTCATGGTGGTGCAGTTCAGTGAAAGGACTCCAGGCATGTGGTCTGCAGGCCTGGGTTTTTGAGGCCAGCTTCCCTTTCCCGAGCTTTGGGACTCTGCACCTCAAGTCACTTGTATAGCCTCCTGGAGTCTATTGCTTCCTCTTTAAAGTGGGGACTGACCATTTTCCTGCCTAGCTTAGGTTTTGTTGGGAGAATTCCATGAACGGGCATCCATGAAGGCCTCTGGAAGTCAGTAAACCACAGCGCAACCCAAGGTCTCGCTGGTCTCTAAGCAGTGACCAGAACACAGGCGTGAGGGCTCAGATGCTTTTAGTCATCCTGAAGTTAGTGTTTGCGAGTAGAGAGAGGTGGTTTGATGTTGCAAAACCAAAGTGGTGTCTGGTAGAAGAAGAAGAAAAAAAAAACCCTTGTAGATAAGTTTAAATAAGAGAAGTGGGGGAAAGCCTTAATGTCCCTGTGACTGGTGTGTTATTTAGTGACAAATAAATCCGTGGTTTGGGATCAGTGAATCCGAGTATGTAGCAATACTGTAACCTAAGCGTGAGAACAACCTGTGAAGCAGAGGGGTCCTCATGGGCCCATCTGATTGTGGCCGGGCCCCTGCCAGGCAGCTTCTGAGCCCAGGTGTCACCAGCAGACTGACTGCCCGAGGAACCCTTCTTCCGATCCTTCCAGGATTGACCAGGTGTGGAGCTCACCTACCAGCAGCAGAGGCTGACTCCTGAGCCTCAGTGCTGACTTAGCAACACAGCTGAGAGGATGGAGACACCTGTGGGAAACCCTGTGGTGATGGTTCTAGGAATCGCATTCTCAGTATCAAGGAACTGGATTGAGTTTAGCGTGAAATCAAAGGGAGGGGATTAGCTAGTCTTTGTGGGGTATTTTATCTAACATCCTCTGGACAAGACCTGACGAGCTTTATCTTTGTCATTTACCTTTCAGCGGAGCTAGTTCTCCAGCCCACCCTGCGCAGGGCCTCCTGGGTAAACTCTGGCAGCGTCCTCTTATCCACTCCCCTCTTGTCAGCGTCCCTTTGAGTCGCCAAAAACTTCTGTCATCGCAGTTCCCCCTCCTCACAATCATGAGACAATTGCTGAGGTCAGACCTTCTCTGCCATTAGCTGAATTGAAATCAGTGTCTTTTATTCAGTCAGGCAGCCTACGAGCCTTTAGGAAATGCCCTTGTCACATGAGCCTCGCACTTAGCCAGCATTTTTTATGGGGGTAGATTTCTGGGGGAAAATGTACGCATTCAGTTGACCTCATATTTTTTAATTTAAAATGTTTTTAAATTTATTTATTGACGAGAGAGAAAAGAGAGAGAGATATCGATTTATTGTTCCACTTACCTGTGTGTTTACTGGTTGCTTCTCGTATGTGCCCTGACCGGGAACTGACCTGCAACCCTGATGTGTTGGGACGATGACTCAACCAACTGAGCTACCTGACTAGGGCAGACCTCCTATTTTTTATGTTGGTTCTTTTTTAGCTCCCATACCAGAATGAGGTATCTTCTAACCTGCTCTCCGAATTTCACGTTACATTCTCATTGAACTTGTCACCTCTTCTGTGCTGATTATGTTTAATTCAGTCCGATGAATATTTGTCGAGGGTCGCTCATGTGCATACATTTGTGGTGGCCACTGTAGACTGAGCAAGATTAGAATCGTGTTTTGGCTAAAAGACACGGGCTTTTTATCAGAACTGGGTTCACAGCCCACCTCTACTTACTGGCTGAGTCACCTTGAGTAAGTTACCCAACCTCAGTTTCACCCCGTGTCACATGTGAATAAGGCTACTCACCACACTGGGGTGTGCATGAAGATTAAGTGAAGCAATGCATATAATGTGCTTAGCTCAGTGGTTGTGCATGATAAATGCTTAATAAAAATAAAACTTAACAACGATGTCCTAACCCTGTATCTGTACGTTTCTAAACAGATATGGAGTTCCCCCTCTATGCCAGGCCTGCTGGAGGCTCTGAGAATCAGTGGTGGTGACAACAAAGTCCCTGTCCTTACTGAGTTCACCGTCTAGTTGAGATGTAAACGAAGCAAAGAAACTCATAAATGTGGTGTCAAATAGTGACAAGTGGTTTGAGGACAAAGCAGGGAAAGGGGACAGAACAACAGGGGTGTGATAGGAAAGAGGTTTTCTTCAGCAGACTTGTCCCTTGATGTTGGGCCTTTGAATCTGCTACGCCCTCCACCTAGAATGTTCCACCCCCACCCCTACATACTCAAGGGTTTCTCTCATTTCTGTCAGGTGTCTGCCCCAGCATTGCCTCATTGGAGAGGCGCACGTTGTCTAAAAAATTAGACACATGCACATAATCCATAAATAAAAGCAATTCCTGCCATCGAAGTTTACAGCCCTGTAAAGTTGGCAGCTACACAGACGACAGTCACTCCAGATGAAGGTGGTGGCCTGCAAAGCAGTCAAATAGATAGCGCTCTGTTAAAGGAGTCGGCAGGGGCTGTATTTCAGAAAAAGCACTTGGGATGTTGCCTGGTGCAAAAGGATCCTGGAATCAGAGCAACCTTTCAAGTATGGACTCCACCCTCACTACCTGAGGGGTCACTCCAGACCCAGAGATAAGGACACCGACCTCAGAGGGTTGTCGGGCTCAGTGAGGAACAAGTGAAGCCCCCACTGCCCATGTAATGCAGGGGGTCGGCTGCCAATGGCTCCCTCTTCTTACTAATACATAGTTAATAGTAGTTTGGGTTTGGGTTCCTGTCAACATTCTGCTCTCAGTGTCTTGTAGTTGTCCAGGTATCTGGCCAGGAGGAGGGGAGCCCCCTGCAGACCCAGCCTGCCATGTCCCCAGTGTGGGTGGCACCACGCCTGTCCTGTGGGTCCGCTGACCAAGGGTGATGAGTACATGCATCTAGAGGAGGCACAGCAGCTCGGCGCAGTCAGGAGCCTGAGGGGACAGTCTGTTCTCGTCTCCCTCTCTGTGCCTTAGCACCCTGGAATTGTTTCTGACAGATGCATATTTAGCATGTTCTTGAAAGAAGTTTCTGTGTCCTTTCTAGGGAAGAGCGTGCTGGGTCTGACCACATCATGCAAAGCAGGTGATGTGATGCTGGCACGCCTGCCTCCCCCAGCCCTGCATCTATTTTACGGACCCCAGATTTTAGAAGGAATTAGTGACTTTTCCAGTGATAGAAGACATGGAGATTTCTTTATATCAGCTGAATGTTAGTTGTTCTAGGGAAGCCTAATGTCAGGACAGTGACTTCAGACTTCTTCCTCCTTCTGCACTGTTTTTTATTTTAAGTGCTTTTCATTTGTTTTGCTTCTTAGCAATTCCATCATAAAATAAGCAGGACCAAGAAGAGAGACAATTCAAATAGTTATGCTTAGGAAATTTTATTAAAATGTAGGGGGACAGGGAGAGGGGAGGCCTTTGCTAGAGTGCTTGAGGATCACTCATTGGTGGCACCCTGCGTCACCTCTCACCTTTGTCCTCTGTTGACACACAGTTCAGGGTAAAAGTCACTGTGAATGTGGAGATCACATCTGGAACTGGATGTCGAGGGACTTGAGTGTGTTTTTGTGGAAACTCTTCCTGCAGCTCACACTCCCCCTGCCCATCACTGAACTTGGACCAGCAAGACCTGCCCTGTGCTCGGGGCCACAGGCAGCCCTGCATTGGTGCCGTGGCCCCAGCCAGGAAAGGTTTCATTTGTCTGAAGGAAGCCTGACCTCCACAGTGGGCTGCCAGGGGAATTCATTGTCTTGGAATCTGCCTGACTGCCCAGGATAGAAAGTGGCCTCAGAAAAATGCCACGTAAAACTTTCTAGTCACCAAAACTGCTTTGGCAGACACCTTTTCCGAAGGAAGCCTGAAGGCCTTGGGTAAAGGTGGCACAAAAGCTCCCTCAGCTTCAGAATTGAGTGCAACATCAAGCCGGTGGAAACAGGCTTATCTTTGGATGGCTGGTGTTACCATCACAGGTGGCACTCCATAGCCCCAGCAGACCTACCTGCGTGCGTGGAGTTATGTGTGTTGCTGTCTTGGTCATGGCAGGAGCTTTTGGGGCAACTTAAACACAGGGGTGGGGCAAGACATTCATCCAAACCAGGACTCACACCAGAGATGGCCCAGAGGCTGAGGTTGTCGTCAGCAAGGGGAGTGCTGTAACGTGTCCCCTCCCCATTCAGAGCTGGTGCCTCCCAGCTTCCCTGGGAGAATGATCACCCAGTATGTACTTCTTTCTTTCTGCTGATAGGAACTCAGCTTCCCAGGGCTTGAAAACCAGCTCTGCCCTCTGCCATTGCTGCTTATGTGACCCCATCCCAGCCTGCACACCAAATTGAAAAGGGTGCTCACCTCGGAGCATCCCTTTGAAGGTTACTAAGCTCCTCCATGTGAAAGGTCAGTTAACAGCTCTCAAATTTCTGAACACACTCATCTGCCTATAGGTTTATGATCACTTCCTACCCACCAGCCCCAGGTCTCTCCTTTCAGGCATGACTCCAGACACCTATGCCTGACCCTTTTGTGCCCCTGCCTACCAAATCCTTTTGGGCCAGGTTCTGTTGTTCATCCCTCTATATTACATTTCTACGGCTTCCCTCTAGTCACTGCTCTTCTTCCCATTAAGATGTCCAAGTCTCTCTGACCCTACAAAGGGACCGCGCCTTGATGCCACAGCCTCTCTAGCTTCCACCCAGTCCTTTCCCTTCCTTTCTCACTCAAACGGTCCGTGCACAGGGCCCACTTACCTCTCATCCTCTGCCCAGCCCGTTGCCATCTGCCTCTGCCCTCACCACGCCATGGAGTCAGACTCTGGGGGCACATCTCATCTCCCCAAAGCCCTGTCTCATGTGGACCCTTCTCTCCCTGGACCTCCTGTTGGGCCTGGCGCAGGGCAGCACTGCCACCAGCTCCACACTCTCCCTTCTCGGCTCCTGAGACTTCACACGCGCTCATTCTGTCCTAGTTCCTCTGCTTTTTTCTAGTGAATGAATTTTCTTTTCTTCCATTTCTACAAACATTGACAGCTCCAGGGTGACCTCCTTGACCCACTTCTCATTCTTTCTCTTTGGATGACAGCATTCAGTCAGGGCTTTGACCACCAGCTAAGTACCAATGGCTACCAGCTGGGAATCTACAGCTCAGACCTCTTCCCCCACGTTCCGAGTGGGGTTCTGAGCAGGGCATCAGAAGGAAATGCCTTCAGGGCTATGCAGGTGAAGTCACTGAATGAATGTTGGAGAAAGTGTGGCAGCCCAGAGAACCTCTGGTTCTAGCCGAAGGGGAGGGCTGTTCCTGGGCTCCAGCCAATTGTTGGTATGTAGGAATTCAGGACCAGTATTGCCAGATTTTTCAGTTTTTCCAGAGAAGCAAAAATTACATAATCCTATTTGGAATCTTTCCATGATTAAATGTTGGTTCAAAAGTATCTGTGTGGACCAACCCATCTGAGAACCATGCTGAGTGTGGACCTCCTGTCTGGGAGAGTGGCTTGATTCACTGACTGCCCAACACCTTTGTTCTGAAGCCCCGAGGCCTTCAGATTGAGTGTACCCCAAACCATCTTTGCCCCAAACCTCCACCTCTTGTACACTTTTTCTCAACAAGTGACACTTCCTTCTACTCATCCTCCCATGCTGGAACTGTGCAGGAGGGTGTCCTCTCTTTCTTCCCTCCTCCCTGTACTCAATCCACCACCAAATTCTACCAAGCCAACCTCCTAAATAAGTCCTGAATCTATTCTCATATCTCCATCTCTTGCCACCATTATCGTGGTTTGGGCTAAGGGCATCTTTTGCCAGGACCAGTAACTTCCTGAGCATTTCAAGTGATGATTCATAGTAGTCAGTTCCCCCTGTGTATAAATTATTCTTCTAAGCCAGAATGTAGTCTTATTTCCTTGACAGTGAATGATTTTGGGATGGGCTTATGACCCAACCTGGGCTAGTGGGATGGGAGGCAAAATTTGTTGGGAAGCTTCTGGAAAAGTTTTCCTTGCTAAGAAAGAGATCGAAGAAGAGACAGCCCCCCAAGCCCCCAACTTGTGGTCTTTGCTGTGTCCTTGCGTCACTCTGGGAACTGCTGTAACCGTCTTCTGAAAATGAGGGAAGGCAGCATGCAGGCAAAGCTGACCAGAGAATGGTGGAGTGGAGAGGGGCTGGAACCCATCTTCGTTGACATCGATGAGCCACTGAATCAACCACTTCTGCTGCTGGTCACCTCAGAGCTTGCAGCTGTGTTGGATAAGTCTCCTGATGAGTTCAGCCCATTCCAGTCAGGCCTTCATGTTTAAGAAAGCCAGAGGCATCCTGACTGGTACCTCTGGGTCCGTGCCCCATCACTCCACATGGCACCAGACTGCCAGGGTGGTCCCGCATCACCTCCTGCTCTGGGTCCCTCTGACCACAGGATGAAGTCTTAGGACCATGGCAAGAAAATACCAAGGTCTCCGTGACAGGCTCCCTGCCTCCACAGCCAGATCAGCTCTCACTCCTTAACACAACCCTTACGCCCGTGTTAGTCTGAGCTCCTTGAAGTTCCCTGCATAAATGATACTGTTTAATTAACTATTTGATTCATTTGACAGATACAAGTGCCAGCTCTGGGCCAGGAGTGGTTCAGTGCATATCAGCTGTGGCCCCCAAATCCTTTGCTCTGGCCGCCTCCTCCCCCTGGAGCACCCACTCTGTCTTCATCTCACTAACACCTATTTATTTTTTCTTTTTCCAGCCCAGTGTGCTGTATTCAAAAATTAAAAGACGAGTATAATGAATGTGCATATTCCTAGATTTGCTAGTTAGCATTTTGTCATTTGTTCTCTTCCGCCCTCCCCCTTAGTATGTATGTGTACACACACACACACACACACACACACACACACACACCTTTTTCTGAACCATTTGAAAGCATACAGTTATAGATGTCATGACTCCTCACCCATAGATAGTTCAGTATGTGTCCCCTAGGGACAAGGACCCTCTCTTACATAACCATAATGCCATTGTCACACCCCAGAAATGTAATATCAACACAATAATAGTATTTACTATGTTCTTATTTCCTCAGTGGTCCCAAATGTTTACTGCTTTTTCTTGCCCCATCCAGGATCGAATTGCTAGGCTGCTGCCTCCTCCTTCAGGAGGACTTCCTTGAAGTCCTTCTCTTCTCAGAGCTGTCAGAAAGCCTTATGCAGGTGGCCACTGTGGCACTAGCCACTCTGTTTATGTGTGCTTACCTCTGTCGAGATGAAGTCCACGTTATGCTCATCTTCTCAGGGCAGCACAGTGTGTGGCACATAGTAGGTGCTCAGCATTTGTTGGTTGAATGGGTGATTAAGAGGTAGAATTGGGGACAAAGCCTGCAGCTTCATGGCTGTTTTCTTCCTTCCATATTAACTGCTTTTGCAGACAGTGATGTTAATAATGTAGGAGCAGAGAGTCCCATCTGCCAAATGACGAGAAGAGAGAGGTGATTCAGATAGAAAATTGTGAAGAATGCAGAGAGCCAACAGTTAGTGATGTCCAAGGCCACACTCACGGAGAAGCATGTCTCAGAGAACTGCGTGTGTCAGTGGGGAAAACACCAGCTCTCTCCCAGTGGTTGCAAAGCCTCCCTTGTGCCCGCAGGGTTGTCTTACTGCAGACCCCCACATCCACCTGGAGCCCTGCTTCCTCCCAGAATGAGCTTGTCAGCCATTTCGGATGGGGCTGGTTGTACCAGGGGAAGTGCCCCTAGCTCTGATGCAGCTTTCTTCCCTCTTCTAACTTTGTTGTTGTAATTAGCTCTGAGAAGTTTTCTGACTGGTCAGTTTTCATCTGATACCATAATTAATATTTAGATCCAGAGACTCAAAATATGAACCCAAAGAGCATTTACATTCTGCTGGTGATACGTCCTTCACTAAGAAGAATGTGGGGGCAGGTTCAGACCAGCCAGGCCACTCAGAAAGCTGCTAGCCATTGGTGGGAAAGTGACCACTTGTCATCTTCCTTGGAGGACTCATTTTTCTCTCTGGAATGGCCAGTGTGTATGTGTGTGTGTGTGTGTGTGTGTGTGTGTGTGTGTTTGTGTGTGTGTGTGTTTGGCCCCTTAAGAACTCTGAGTTCACTAAGAGGGTTCATTAATGAATTTTTAAAAATTCCTTATAAGTTACTAATACATATAGGCAGGCACAGTCTCCTCAGCTACCACAGGGAATGATCTAAAGGCAAGGCAGCCTCGCCCCCTCGGTCTCATCCTGGACACAGCTCTGGGCACCTATGAAGGACCAGGCATTGTGGGTACAAAGGTAAATAAGCCATTGCCCTCAAGCAGCTTATCGTCTGCTGGAGTAGCAGACACACACCGTCTCCACGTTCCAGGGGAATGCAGTGGGGCAGATGTTTGCAGGATGCTGCAGACCAGTCCAGCTTGGACAGTGGAAGACAAGAAAGGGCTGGCTGGCGAAAGTGGGCATAGAATAGATAGGAATTAGGCAGGTGGGGGCATCCCAGGCTAAGAACACAGAATGAGGCAATGACAGAGATTTTTGTGATCACGGTGAATGTGGGACAGCGTGGCCGTCGCCTGCATGAGGAGGGTGCACAGAGTGCCATGTTTGCTGCTGGAACGTATCAGCCCTGGGAGCCCAAAGACTCTCTGAGCAGACCTGGGGAGACTGCTTCTCTGGCTCTGGGCGATCCTCTCCTGTTACTCCCACTAAGGGTTAAAGGTAGAAGACAATCCCCGACCCCCCAACCCCCCACCCTCAAAAAAAAAAAAGTCAGTGAAGGTAATTATACCACCATCTATTTAGCTGCTGAAGAATTTACCATTCAAGGAGATAGGACCCTGCCTCACCAGAGGCGTTTAACAGTCCAACACTATCACATTACCCAGATTGTATAAAGAGTATGAATGATTTCCGCTCGCAGACCTCTAATGGAGGTATCTCTTTACAAAGCCCCTACTTCAGGCCAGCTGAATGCCTCAGCAGTGCCTCCGAAATCCCGCAGCCCTAATCCCTTTAGCAACAAAGATCTGTTTCTTTGCTTAGCATGAAGTAGGCCTCAGAGGCCTGTGTGTGTCTTCGCCTGTAGACCAGAAGCCTCCTGTTTACAATTTCCCTATTCCTGTTTTTAATGTTGTTCTGAGAGCAGCCACAAAGGGCTAGTTTTGTCCAGCAGGAACAAGGGAGCTATTACAGAGAGACGGAGGAAGGAAGGAAGGGCGATCGCAAGGAGGACTCCTCGAGGGATTAGCAGACACAGCTGTTCCCGAAGGGAGAAGAGCTTTAGGCTGTTTATAATTTCCGTCACATTTACATTTTTTAATATTTTATTTCCTTAAAATTTTTTTTTTCTGATCGGTTTCCTATCCACCACCTAAAGTGAGTGTCTTTGCTGCCTTATTCACAGACTTAGGGACCTATTTGAATCTATTTACTCAGGATTTAGCTTTCCGCCTCTCTGCTGCGGGGTGGTGGTCCTCAGCTTTCTGTGGGGGTCACAGAGCTCCAGACCACCAGGTGCCTGAGGAAATCAATTGAGGGGACCAGTTTCACTTGTCCCATTTGTGCGAATCGCGGAATTCTTTCGGCCGTATCTGATTCGTTTCAGTCCCAAAGACCGCTGCTGTCTCCCCGGTGGCTCAGATCCGCTTTTCAAATGCAACACATTTGTGCCCTAATGTTATATATCTAACCGGGTGTTTTAAAGGGTATTAACTGTAGGTGGGGAATCTATCATATTCCATATCGCTGAAATGCCGATTACACCGACTCTAAAAATTTATCCATGAGTTTCATCCTGAAAACATACGTGTATAACACCTTCTAGTTCCTATCTTTGCACATTCTCAATTTTTGCCCATTTGTAATAAAACCATACCATTTTCTCTCACTTTTCCCTAACATTATGGCATGCATCGTGTTTATCCAATGACAGTCTGTTTCTCCTTTTTTAAACTCTTTTTCCCTCCCTTCTCTAACCTGTCTCCCTGTTACGAATATTAGCAACTTGTATATCCTTTCACTCCTAGCTCTGTGTTCAAAAAGTCAAATGGAAAAAATATTTTTATCTTGGACTGGGGGATTTATTGTTTATTTTATTACAATAGGATTATACATTACCTATTTCCCTAGATCTTGCTTTTCTCACTTAAAAATGTGCAGAGGAAATTGCATTTATTTTAATATTTTTAACCCAAGATGGTCTGTGCAGGGTCCCTTCACCTGAGGAGACTCTGGCTACAGTTGCAGGTGCCCTCGCATGCGGCAATTTCATCTTCGCTCCTTTGGTTAAGTTTGACTTTTTCCTACGGAGCTATGGTCAGTGCACAAATGAGTTTCTCAAATGTCCAGTCAGCCCCCAGCGACCCTTTGGGCTCTCATCACCCTGGGGCACATGTCCAGACTTGAGCATCTCCTAGATCTGGCTGACATGCTGTGGCTATTACAGAAATGGTCCTCATGACAGTCTCAAAAGTTCAGTGTATACGGTTTCCTTCTGCAGGGCCTGGGCTTGAGCTGGTCTTTAAGTAAAGGAGAGAAGGGACAGTGATTAACATTCTCCCAGCTTGTTCGGGGACAGCTGTTCCAAACTCTTCCTTCCTGCTTGAAGTAGTAACTTTCAAGAGGAACAGAAAAAAAATTTTTTTTTAAAGAAAGAATATGGAGTTCTTCCAGGATTGCTCAATTTTTCTTTCTCTAAAGTGAAATAGTTCAAACTGTGTGCCAATCCAAATGCTCTTTCTGTATGCGGCCTCACTGGCAACGTGGCCTCAAGATAAGACGCAGAGCCTCTGGAATACTGTTTCTTCAGAGCCAGCCAGGAAAATGCCACGATTTCGCCAGCTTCGGCTTGCCCCATGGTGTTTAGAGAGGAATGCTACGGCTATTTCAGGGAACACGAGCTTCCTTCCGCAAGCCCCTGTCACCTAACTGCTCCTGTCCCATCGGTCTCTTGGGCAGGGTGACAGATTCGAGGTGGTGATTATCATTCTGGTGATAACATGCATGTTGGGGGAATCATTTTCTGATGAAAAAAATTTTTTAGGAAGTCTTTTTATTCCAAGTATAAAGTAAAAGTCCTGCGATTTTTAAATAAACGCTTTTATTAAAAACATAGAATGACTCAATATACACATATCTTTTAAGTTATTAGCCCATGCCGAGGACGTGTCCTTGGAGAAAGGGGAAACTGTCTTCCTCTATCTGGGAATGTGGCTTTGATGAGAGGTGGTGGGGGGTATGTCCACAGGGTCACGGTTGTGGGTATCTCTGGCTAGCCGTCCGAAGGAACAGAATCAGCCCTGACCGTTGGCGGGTGGCGAACATCACGGAGCAAGCGTCTCGCGTTCACGAAGACGGCACACATGCAAATGTGCGGGAGATAATACACGGGGCTCTTTTAAAACTACCCAGGGCCCATCACTCTGACTAACTCCACAGACGTATCAGAGTTGGGTCGCATGGTAGGGAGGAAAGAGGAGGGAGGAATTTGTCCCTTTTACTCTTTTTCATTCGCTGATATACAAACAATCTGAAAGAAACATTAACCAAAAAGACAAAAAGGAAACTTGGTAAAATATTAATGTTTTTCAAGATATACATATTTTTAAAGTAAAAACATTTGGGGGGCAAACAACAAAAATACAAGTACCAGAATCAAGGGAAATAAAAGCAGGAGTCGACTGTACTCCCCGGTAACTACTGTTTAGGGGAGCTGTTAACATTAATTTAGGAAAAGTCAGTTCATCCTCTTGTGGCTTCACTAAGGGCCAGAGATAAATGGTGCCAACTCAACCTGTTGAAAAAGGGAAAAAATTCATTCTAAAACTATTCCTTTCGTGTGCTCTATTTATTCATCCAGGTTGTCAGGAAAGAAGTGTTGGAGGATGGAGGGAGGTCGGGTTGAGCTTCTGGGACCCCTGCTTTCCGAGAGCAGCTCCTCCTCCATCCACTTTGTACGTGTTTTCTGTCTGCCCCACCCTGTGTGCATGTTTGGGGGTCGGGGGGGGGGGGATGGGAAACATTCTCTTGCCGTTGAAAACTACTTCAAAATAACAGTTTTATCTAAAGGATAACTCATTTTTCTGCAGTTTTGAAAGTACACTAGTTTTAATGCTGCATTGATTATAGTATTTTATTTGGGCCTTGTATGGGCCAAGTCACAGCTATGGCTATGAATGGATTTCTGAAAAGGTGCATGCTTCAGAATCACTCAGATTTTGAGCCTTTCAAAAGTTGGAGGTGACTGGGAAGTACTTTTCCACATTGAGTACCAAGACAAAAAGCAAGCTCCAAATGCCCAAACATTTCTCCATATTACGAATCACCCGGAGCTGTGACAGCTGTCTTCTGTGCAAACAGCCATGGTGCCTGTCCACGTAAAATGTTAACTTTTCATATCGTGGCCCAACAAATTGCATCTGTGGGGTGAAGGAATCAGAGGTCTACTTTCCTGTTACTGATTGTTCCCCTTTTCTCATTTTGATAAAATATTCTTTCCTTGGGTTTCACCCAGTGACATGGTGCAGAATTAGATCCACATGTGCTGATTTTTCCATTCTATTTATTTCCAGTTGTTTTTTCTTAGTGTCTGAAGAAAGGGGAACTGAACGTCAATCCTGTATTGCATACATCAATCTGTTAGAGAATCTTTTACATAATAAATACTCTGTCCTTTGTAACTTTGAGTGCTGAAGTTACACTAAAACATTCATTATAATCCTCATTTTCTTTTGCTTCTAACTTTCCAATAAAGGTATCCTTTTGGGCTGAAACTTTCCATGCTTAGTTTCGGCTCAAAGGTAAATTTATTTTGGAAAGTTCACACTAATTTGATCCAGGGACTTGGAAGGGATGTGAGAGTAAAAATATACCTTCTTTTACTCTACAAATAAATGTAAGACTTCGGTCATAGATAACTCCAGAGCAGCCAAGCAGTGGAACAATAAACAGGTCTCAGAAAATCTCTGTGCGAGTAAAGCAGGTTGAAGTGATTAACCACAAATTTCCTGCATACGCTGAACAGCTCGGAGTTTCTTGAGGCCCTGTTGTTCCTTTTGATGGACAATGGCCACAACGAGGGATTTGGGGCCAGGATGGGAATAGGTGAAACATTTAGTTTGGATGAGGGCAGGTTACTTCATGGTCTACAGAGCTTTAGAGCATGCTGATCATTGTCAAGGGTTCTTCTTTGGAAAGAGGGGCTAATGGAAATGCCACAGAAACTAAATGATCCAAACTTGTAGTATGATACCTGTGAGTATAGGTCCAGAACCCCCAGGATATTGAAATGTAATGATCTAGAGCAAGGTTTCTCAGCTTCAGCACTGTTGACATTTTGGGTGGATAATTCTCCATCGGGGAGGGCTGTCTTGTGCAGTGTGGGACGGGCAGTGGCATCTCTGGCCTCTACCCCCTAGGTTCCAGGAGCAACCCACCCCACCCACACCCACCACGCAAATCATAATGATCAAAGATGTCTCCAAACATTGTCAAATGCCTTTTGGGGTGGGTAACAACCCCTGGCTGAGAACAACTGGCACAACTTTTGAGACTAGGCCCACCCTAGTAGGGCATTTACACGAAGAGGGGTACCTGCAGTGGACGGCCTGGCATTTCTGATGAAGGCTTCCTTACAAGCCACGCTCCTCTCCCAAGCTGCCCTCCCCAACTTTGATCTCCTCTGCCATCTGCTGCTTTGGGGGACCAGGTTCATCAATTATACTAATTAAGTTTTTTATGTCTTGACTAATTGCTTCTCCAGTGAAGCCTTTCCCTCAGCCTTGAAGCATGTTTAACTATCTTCATCATAGAGAAAATTAGCTACTCTTATTATTATGCTTTTTAATGTAAAGGAGAACATTCACTCACTCCTTCTACAAAGCTAGTACCAATTGTAGCTGATGCCACCAAGGGTGTCTGTGCCCACCCTCCTCTAAGAGCCCGTGGGCCCTTTCCATCTTTATGGCATCACTCTGTGGTGGGTGCTAGCCTATCCTCACTTTCCAGGTAAGGAATAAAGGCACAACGAGGTGAATTAACTGGTCCAAAATCATACAGAAGTAGCACAGAGTGAATTTAGACCCAGACTCCTGAGCCCACCCCCGTAATTGCTGTACATACTCTGCCCACACCACTCTACAAGGCCTCCTTACCATCATTACCAGGCAGAACTTTAAAATATGCCTCAAAGAGTCCTATAAATACTTAAGTATGACGAAGGCCCCATCAGCAACGCAGGGATACCACAATATAATTCCTGCCCACAGCCAGAAGATGCAAATAGGTGTGAACATCAGAAAACCATACAAATGTGAAATGTTACTATAATAAATGTACAAACCAAGGATGATTGGAGTAAAGAGGCTGTAGAGATGGTTTAACCTGGAGTAGGAGGAGTTACAGCACCTGGAGTTAGTCTGCAGGTGCGGTGCCACACTGCCTCCCGTGAGACTGCACTGTGGGGCAGGTTCTACGGTAGGCAGAAGGAATGTCACCTACTGTCCAGTGGGGGCAACAGAATGAATCAGAGGGTCACACCCACAGGAAGGTGCTAAATTTGAAAAGGACACAGTGCCATGAGATTACCTGGAATAGATTAGACTAACTTTGGACTGTAGTGAAGGGGTGGATTTTAGGAAGTCTTCCCGAGAGAGTGCTGGCTGACCTGAGAGCTGCAAAATGAGAGCCGGCGTTGACCGGGGGGAGAGGTGTGTGTGAGGCCTGTCTGGAAAAGGCCCAGCCGTTGTCAATGTCATGAGAGTGGTTTGGCGACTTTGGTGCAAACTGGCAGCCAAGAAGAGTGGGCTGGCATGGGTGTGGTGAACAGTGACAACTTCACTGTGCCAGTCAGTGGGGGCAGTAGATGCCTTTGAGTGAGCGTGTGCACTGTGTGGCCATCACATTCAAAATGACTGAGCGAGTAGAGGAACTAATCTGCATCAAATTTTGCAGTAAACTTGAACATTTCTCCACAGAAACTAGTCATATGATTTAGAAGGCTGCAGCTATGGGCAGCTTCATCACAAAAATGCGCCAGCTCATGCATCACGTCTTGTGCAGGTTTTTTTGGCGAAACGTCAAATCACCCAGGTGACTCAGCCCCACTATAGCCCATATTTGGCGACCTGTGACTTCTGGTTTTTCCCAAAACTAAAATCACCTTTGAAAGGGAAGCAATTTCAGACCATCGATGAGAGGAAAATATGATGAGGCAGCTGATGGTGACTGGGAGAACTGTGTGAGGTCCCAAGGTGAGTCCTTTGAAGGGGACTGAGGCATCATTGTCCTATGGACAAAGTTTCTTGTGTCCTGTATCTTCTTCAATAAATGTCTCTTTCTTCCATGTGGCATGGCTGGATCCCTTCTGGACAGACCCTGGATGTGTAGTGTGCACGTGCATGCATGTGTATGGGTGCACTGTGGGGAGATGAGGGTGCTGGACGCAGAGAGACCAGTGTGTGTGGAGGTCCTGAGGTTAAGGAGAGCACAGGAAGCATGAGGCACTAGAAGCCAATGAGGCTGTGAGGCAGAGCACGAGGTGGGGCTGGGGCCCGAGCCTGCAGGGCCTTGTGAGTCATGGTGAGGATTTTAGTCTTTATTGGAAGAGCAAAGGGACGTAATGAAGGGATTTCAGGGAGATGGGTGACATCATCTGATCTGAGTTTTCCAAAGCTCCCTTTGGCCACGGTGTGAAGAGAGGATTGAAAGGAGCCAGCGCGGATTTGGAGTCAGTGTGGACGTTCAGAGGAGGGGCCACGTAGCCCAGAGGCCCATGTGCATGTTTGCTTTTATTTTCTTTCACGGAAAGGCTTTGCTATGTTACAAGCCAAAAATAAAGAAACAAACAAATAAGCAAATCTAACAGGGTTCCGTTTTCTGCCAGGGGGTTCCATGCCTCTCTCCTAGCTATTGTGGTTGCTGACAACCCTTGGCATTCCTTGGCTTGTACTCACATCCCTCAAATCTCTGCCTCCGCCTTCCCGTAGCATTCTCTTCTCTCTGTACGTGCTTGTGTCTGTCTCCGATACAGACACCAGTCATCGGATTTAGGGCCCACCCTAATCCACTATGACCTCGTCTTTATTTACCTAATTACATCTGCAAAGACTATTTCCTAATGAAGTTTGAGCTTCCAGATTGTCGTGAATTTTGAGGGCACCCTTCAGCTCTGGGCACAGACCGTCCTGACAGTGTGTCTGGACGTTGTCTAAGGACTTACTTTTCCATCAGATGGGATCTGAGAAGAACTGTCCCGGAAAAGAAGTCAGAGGTGAAAACCACTGACTGGAGCTGAGAGTAGCCTGAGAGGCTTCAGACAAGCCGGGACTCTGGCTGTCACCAGTCTGTTTTGGTCACTGTATGTTATCTGGCTGACTCCCATGGATGTTTGACTTTGAGACCCCAGACTTACAGTAAAAATGAACGATACTATGGTGTGGGAAGAACTAGAGGCTTCTGGGGAGCGTGTAACCGGGGACCCAGTTTAGTAAACATTGCTGAATGGATGAATGACTCTATTAGAAAAATGTAGCCGGGTTGTTCTGGCAACTTCGTCTCTGGAAGACCACAGATGATGTCTATTATATCCCCATGCATCAGCCATTACCTTGGAAACAGGCCACCCTGACAACGTGTCAAGGAAGTTGTTACAGGGAATTATTTCAGCCAGAAGAGATCTCTGCAAAGCAATCTGTTCTGGCCTACTGTGTCGTGGAGTGGTCCCCATGTCCCCAGCTTTTTGCTGGAAATGCAGCAGCAACCAGCATGAAGCCTACACCTGTCATGAGCTAATGCGCAGTGCCTGCCAAGGTTTGCACTTGGGCTCCATTAACAGGGTAGAAGAGACCTTCCAGGGAAGTGCGTTAATGTTTAACCCTTTACCCACAGATTCTCTCTCTCTCCCGGGGGAAACAGCCACTTGCCAAACCACCACCAGGCCATTTGAGATTTCGCTTTTGCTTTTTAACACTTTTTTGGTTTGGGCAGCAGACTGGAGAAAGGAAAGTTAATAGAAACTGACCTTCAAGTGCAAGGTCTGTAGGCCTTTTTAAATAAAATCAAGGAAGAATGAAGCTAAGCCTTGGCCTGGAGAGAGTGTTCATTGGCAGAAATGATATAAAACCGAGATGAGGACCAAATCTCATTAGTGTCAAATGTCTACTTTCTCTCCAGCTGCAGCCAGAGCAGAACCCAGGGTTGTCTGTGTGGACAGCCAGTGGATCCCAGACTTCAAACTTACAGTCTGCCGTTCCTGTGTGTAGCTGGCGGGGGTTGGGGGTGGGGCCAGGGGCGGCTTTGGGATGGGGTGTGTGTATTTTTCCACCATGAGTTTGAGCAGGGGCAGTTAGTGGGGAAGACCCCTCCCCATTCCTAACCTTTGTAGACTCGGGAATGTTCCCCATTCCATCAGGGCCAGAGTAAATGTAGTTAGGTGCCTGGGGGCTAAAGGTTGTGTTAAGACTTGCTGAGGAAGAGCTGAGTGCCTGGAAGAATGGCTTCCTGAGAGGCCTGGGGCCCAGGTGAGAGTTTGTGAACCAGAACTCATGAGTTGGGGGGCCCCTGTGGGAGAGAGCTTGGGGTTAGGAGAGGAGCGATGGGGAGGCTTAGGGAATGAAGAGACTAGAGCAAGAGGCTCTGTGCTGAGACGAGAGACTTGTTACAGAACACAGCTTTGCACGTATAGGCCCTCAGGAAATACTTGTTGCATGAGTGCATGGAGAAATTATGTTATTATGTTATTATTATATTATTATGAGTTACTTGGTTTCTTTCATGTTCAAGGGGAGGGGTCTCATTGCTAGCAAAGACTTATCTGATTTATTGAAACATCTTAAAATTATTTATCTTTTTTTTATTTTATTTATTTATTTTTAGAGAGGGAAGGAGAGGGAGAGAGAGAGAGAGAGAAACATCAATGTGCGGTTGCTGGGGGACATGGCCTACAACCTAGGCATGTGCCCTGACTGGGAATCGAACCTGCGATGCCTGGTTCGCAGCCCGCGCTCAATCCACTGAGCTACGCCAGCCAGGGCTATTTATCATTTTATGTAATGCATAAATGCATTGTTCTAATAAACAATGTCAGAAAATTTCAGGTAGGACTGAAGTCTCCTTTAACCACTAGTCTGAATTCTGGGACCCTTCCCCCATACTCTCTAGAGAATCTGAGATTTTCAATTTGGTGTGTGGCCTCGCAGACCTTGATACGCCTTTAAAAGTGTGTGCATGTATAGGACTATATAAATTGGTGATCTCTTCTCAACCTAAGGCATGTTGGGTTTCTATACTGTCCACCAAATTGCCTTAAACTTTTTGGTGCCTTATGCCGCCCAACATTAGGTCTGCAAATCATTTGTGGCCCCAGTTAATAGTCCCATCACTAACATCCTGAGACTCTTCAAAGGATTCTGAAATAATATTCATATATTATCTATGCAAATAGCAAATGAGTGTGTTACCGTTTCTCACCGTTTCTGTAAATGCCAGGCTGCATACCCCTGCTCCAGGAGCTTGGTGCTGAAGAGACGGGTACGGCAGTTCTGGCGATGGGAGTATTTTCCTCTCACTGGTCTTCTGAAAGATTGTGATCAATGCAGACTTCGTATGTGTGTGTATTTTTTTTTTACTGCTAGTGAAAACTCTTCTGTGATCACATCTAACAATACCATTTACAGATTCCTGAAAGTCCTCAAAGATGGCATCAAAGGACATGTTACTATGAGTTTTCCATCTTCCTTAGTCATCTCTGACAGATGTCTCTTAGGCAATGCAGTTTACTGACACAAAACTTTGAGTGCCCGGGGAATTCTTTAATATGATTCTCATCAACTAGCCTTTCATATTCCTGTCCAGTCCCAGAAACCTTCAAAGAGAAGGCTCCCCAACATTATGTCACTAAAGCAAATAATGGTTTCTTTTTCTTTTTAATTCAATGAATCTGTGTACTCAAATTTCTTTCCTTACATACCGAAATCCCTACAATTACAGTAAAAATCTCTGTACCACTGAGCCTGGTTTAGCCTAGTGTATGTGACGGCCAGTGTTTGAGCCTCTCAGTATGTTGTGCTCAGTTGTACTTCAGTGCAGCCTGTACGTGGTGAACTGAGCTAACACCTCCTTTCTCTCTCATCTGGTGAAGTTCACGTGTTCTGGACTTAAAGACGTGATTCTGAGTCCTGACTTTATCATGTATGAGCTTCGACCTGGGTTATCATTTTGAAATTTTGAGCACTGGTTTATTACCTATAAGTGCTGACAACGATGGTGTCCATGTTGTAACTGTATTGTGAGATTAACGAAACAATGTATGTATATAAAACACAATGCCAAGCACGCAGTAAGAACTCAGAAATGAGGATGAGGTGCTGGCTGGGTGGTTCAGTTGGTTGGAGCTTCATCCTGATTCACCTGGGCTGCAGGTTCGATCTCCTGTCGGGGTGCATGCAGGAGGCAACCAAGGAATGTGCAGATGGGTAGAGCAGTGGAATGATGTTTCTCTCTCTAAAATCAATAAATAAATTTTTTAAATGAACTTAAAAAACAAGGGTAAGGATGATGAAATGCCATTATTAGTCATTCTGAGGAACCCCCAGACGGGAAGCTGACAGAGGAGGTTGGGGCTGGGAGCTGTGGGCCACGAGGGTGAGAAGTAGTCCCTACCTTCCCCTTCCCCAGCTATGCAAAGGGATGTTCTTCTCACCTGTCCACAGGCAATGAGCACTAAACTCATCCTTATTCTGATGCTTCTAGGTTGTTTCCTACGAAGGTCCAATGCTAAGACCTATAGTAGACAAGATTTTCTAAAAACTCAGAATTCCCTTCATAAGTTGGGCAGAGTGCTCATCTAACCCCTCCCCCACTCCTTGCTATTACTGAAAACATGTCACATCCTGGTTTTAAGGGTGCTCCCTGGGTCTGCTTTATTAGAAGAGATTCTAGAGTTGGCCCACGCATTGGCTATTTACCGAAGGTTCATGTTGACAGCACATCCCAGAGATGGCCAACCAAGGCAACTAGAGATGATGCAGAACTCAAGAGCTGTGAGGTCTCTCGTTTGGCTGGAGTCACTAAAAATGCAGAGTGTCAGTCTTTGTAGGGTTTCCTTATTGTGTGTATCAGCTGCTGAGAATTTTCTGAGAAATTACTCTGTATAAATCAAGAGAATGGAAAGAAGGTGAAAATGTCTCCCTGGAAAAGGCATTTCTCTGGCTCAAATATTTGGTGATTGCCAAAGTCAACATAATTTGTTGCTAGATTTCAGGCCAACCTGATGTGGTTGACAGCGGTATTGAGGTTGAGTGATTTCCTCTCTTTTTCCATTTTCATCTTCTGCCTTGGCCTGAGCACCTGGAAACCCATGGAAACTACTGTGCTATGCCTGTGGTTTTAAGCTTTCTGAGTTTTTTTGTTTGTTATTCTTCTTGATCTGATGTCCTGATCTATAGGCAGGGACCAGAGGTAGTGGAAGAGACAGACACATGTGGAATATAACCTAGAACACAGTTTGAAAAACCAGTGTGATAAGTAGCTTTATCCAAATGGGCAGAAATCTGATAGCATTTGATTATAGGACCAACGGATTCCTTCCCAAGCTGGATTTGCTGTATCAACTGATGGCATGCACAGCTTCCCACCTCACAGGAAACAAGCTGTTTCTTACCAAGCAGAGGAATTTTTTAATGGTTATCAGACAGGGTTTCCTTTTGGTCCATTCCCCTCTTGTTTAAGTTGGATCAGCAGAGCCGAAACCACATTGCTATACCATCTCCTGAACCTTCCACGGTGTGCATTTATGTGTTTGCCTTTTCCTTTTCTTTGTCCAGGAGGAAACCAGTGTTCCTCCTAAGCACAGTTTATGGTTGACATGGAATTCTTGGAGATCTTTTCCCCAGTATATTTGTAGAACTAAAATACATGGACAACCTGGACAAGGAGTTTGTTTTACTCTCATTTGGGAGCCTCTGCGGGTTGGAAAGGTGTGGGGAAGGAGGATGGAGGAGGATGGAGGGCACTGTGGTAGAAAAGGAGGCGGAGACCAGGAACCCAGGAAGGACAGTGACAGATTCCTGAAGGTGGAGGAAAACTGGGGAGCATAGCTGGAGGCTGACTGAGACGTCACAGAAAGATGGAGACCAACTGGGAATGTCAGGCATGAGTTCCCCTTCAGAGGGAGACTTCTTCTCAGTTCACTGGGACACTGATAAAGTACAGAGTAAGGCCTGCTTGTGTGTGGTTCATGGGGTAATAATATGGATGTAATAATTTATAGTTTTAATTTGAACATTTCACCTAAAATGTCATATGGTGTGCTTGAGTGTGATATTATTAGGTTACAGAATTACATGCTTGTGATTTTGTAATTAAAAAGGGCGTTATTTGTGCCAGACTCTGTATATCCGTGTCTATTCCAAACATGGAGGAATGTCTAGCCTACATTGCCTGACGCAAGGGATTGGGATCAGTGTTTGGGCTAGCATGTAGTTCAGAGCCACTGTGATTGCTTTCACCTGGAACATGGTGCCATGAGAAGAGAGGATGAAGAAAACTGTCTCATGGCCATCTCCAGAATCAGTTCCATACAGCCATTTCCAGCACTCTCTTCTTGTCCTTGCCTTTGAGTGAATAATGGCAGGCTTGGGAGGAACGCCTGCCCACGTGTGAGAAGTCCCTGGCCTCCACGGCACATCTCTCCTGCCAGCAGTTAACTTATTCAGATGGTTACACCCTTGGCATAGACCTAAGCACAGTTATTTCTTAGTCACGCCAAGAGTGAAGATGGCTACGCTCTGTAAGTCACAATCAAATAAATAAGAACAGTGTGCAGAGCAAGTTGGCAAACTTGGTGAATACATTTGGGTTGATACACATCGGCCCAAAGGAGGTTGCCTGTGAAAGTGACTCAGTCTTGCTTGTGATGGTTAGTGTGTTGACCGTCTCAAATATATTTTAGAAGTATTGCACTTCACCAAAGGGAGCCCAGTGCATCTTCTCATGGATCGATGTGAGCTATTAGAGCAGAGCTCCAGGAACACATTACCTGGTGAACGTTTCCTTGACACAGCCATTTCCAGTGTGAGCTCTGTGTTTATAACCCTTTAGCATTTAACGTAGTGCCTCCTATGAAGGTTGTAATGGATGGTCGGTGCGGAGGAAGGAGGAAGGGAAGAAAGAAGAAAAGGATTCATGAAACAGAGGGAGGGAGAGAAGGAAAGAAGGAAGGTTTCCAGAGGTGGTAGGTAATGGAAGAATGGTTTTCAATCTTGGGGGAGCATAAGACTCCCCAGCAGAGCTACTTAAACAATGTGGATTCCTGAGCCCCACTCCCTAGAAATGTTGATGCAGCAATCTATATTCTCAGTAAGTCCCCCTGGTGATTTTGACTCAGGTTGTCCATGGGCCTCACTCTGAGAGACGTTGTTATAGAAACCGTGAATGTGACTCATAGTTTTCCCTTGTAGAGCATGAGAGTGGGCGTATCAGTCTCTATGAACGCTCTCCAGAGTTACAGTCATCACTCTGTAGAGAAGAGAGTCCTTTATAGAATGATGCAGATGATGGTGAGGGGACAGCTGATTGGACACTTCTGCTTTCAGAGGGACTTAAGGGTGTAGTAGTCACTGAGAGGTCAGCAGCTTCTATCCCACAGGTACACTTATCACTGCATAACTGACGTCTTCTCTTCCTTGACATTCTTTGTCTTTCTTCAAGTCAATCATGTCCCGGGATTTTATTCAAGGAACAACAACAAAAAAATACAGTAAATGATAAATGTAAACTTTGCAGAAGCCTCTACTGCTGGAGTTTGTTTTGTTGCGTACTCCAGATGGGGATGTTACGTAACTGTCTGCTGCTCTTTGCCCGTGCCCCAGCTCTCCTCTGTAACTCGTACTTCTTGCAAACTGGAACCTGCCACTGACTAACAGCATTCTTTCCCAGACATCTTGGTCCTCTGTCTGAACCTCTCTGCCCTCACCTCCCCACATCCAATTGTTTGGGGCCACTGTTGTGCAGGCATGTCGGTGTCTGCCTGTGTGGAGAGATGAGGTGGTATTCGCCTCTTTCTATGTCAACATTTGTAAGGGTGTTATGTGAAAATAAAGAATGCTCTGTCCATTAAGGTACTTGGGTGCTGAGCTGCCTTCCATGAACCAGCCTTGACAGTCATAGATCTTTCACTCTGCACCAACCGTGGCATCTTGATAGAAGCAAATGTCTATGACTTTGGGCTTGTTGCCATCAGAGAAATCAGCAGAAGGATCCACATCAGCCCTGTAGTCTGTTCAAATTGGAACCCTGTAGATGGAAAAGAGTCACATACTAAACCTGACAAGCTCAGGAGAGGCCTGCGTGTCAGGTCTCACAAACTCAGAGACCTAATGTAACCACATAGGATGATCTGACATTAAAGCAGATATTTGTGTCCTAGGCTGGTATTGTCCCTGACGAAGGTCACTCCTTACCCTAACTGAGCCCGTCTACTGTCTTTTTGCATCTGTGATCACATACCTCTGGAAAGTCAGGGTAATGCCCTTTCTCCAGACCCCTCAGGGCACAGCCACTGCACCAGAGCTCAGACCACAGAACACCCCTGTTGTTACTATTATCCTGTTCATTTTTAACATGTAAAAGAAATATACAACTATCCATCCTACTTTTTATCCAATCCCAGAGATTTCCCTGCTTTACTTGCTCCCACCTCCCAAGTCTATCACCACTGGGGTTCATGTAACCCCCTTATGTTTTCCCCTTTGATTCTGATGTATAAAATAAGTGGTAAAACTGCCATTTCCCAGAGCATTTTCTCAACCCTTTGAGATTTTGCTTCCTGGCAATTGTCGTCAGTTTGGCTCAAATAAATTCATAAAAATGCTCTACAGGTTTGGATGTTTGTTATGCTGACAACCCCAGACAGCTCGTGGGCTGCTTTATCTGGAGGCCTCTTCCGTTTTTGTGATCCTGTGACCCAGCAGCGCTTTAATGGTGGTTCCTGATTTGGAACGATATCAGTCGGGTTGCTGGCAGTGGGATGTGGATGGGGGAACGTCTATGTAGATTATCTTACAGGAGAGGCCAGATGGCAGCAAACTCTAGAGTTCTAAGTCCCACTTTGCTCAAAGGTGCCTGAGGAATAGCAGCCTACTGACAGCTTGAAGTATGGTGCACTGGATAATTGGCTTCCTCATTTAGTAATTTGTCTGCTTTCTTTCCTCTTCCTCTGCTTCCTCTCTTCTTGTAAACTGATAGCCTCCTGCCTCTTCAATAGACTGATAGACAGTCCCCTGAGCAACAGCTAAGGGGAGGGGTGGCCAGAGCCCCAGGTGGAGAGTCATTTGGAAAATGGACACAGAAAATAACTGTCTTTCTTCCCTCCTCCTCCTCCTCTGGTTGCCCATCTTGATTTTAGTCTCTTTCTCTTCCTCTCTCTGCCTCTCTCTCAGATTTTCCTCCTATCTTCTCTCACTGTCCCCTTGCCACTTCATCCTCATATTTTTCTTTTATGAATTGATTTCCCCATTTTGTATCACTCTTTTTACTTTTCCTACCCTTTCCCTTTTTATTTCTTTCTTTTATTCACCTCATTCTGTTCTTTTTGCCTTCTTAGTTTTTACAATTGATCTAGTTAAATTCCGTTCAAAACAGGAAATTTCACCACCTTGATTCAAGCTTACCAACCTTTTTCTTTTTTTCATATTTTTCTCTCCAAGGAAGAAAAAAGTTAAAAACACATTTCCGGCCTTCTCTGGCACCTTCATCCTCTCAAATGTGTTTGTCTTTAGGTGTCGGAAGTCCCAGGACACAACATCTCTGCTTCATTGAAAGTGCAGACGCACCACTCAAAGCTTTTACCCTTGGACCTAGGGAATGATGTCTGGTTTCACTTAATAAGTAATTTTGTTCTCCAGGTGGAATTCAGATTATTCCATTGCAAACCCAGGAACAGACCTGACCCTGGTGCTGAAGGAGTTAAGTCAAATGTCTTAGCCTGCCCACAATCTGGAGGGCCAGTGCTGCTGTTAACCAGCTCCTCAAGTTTTCCCCAGAGGCTAGGCCATCCTCATGGCAGAGGTAGTAGAGGGTCTCTGCCTCTGCCTCCCGGTAGATCAGTTGGCTCCCTAGTCCCAAGGCAGCCTGAGGGCACCCTGCTCACAAAGGACTTTACTCAGAGGTAAAGGGGCCAGCTGCTGAAGTTTACCACACTTCCCCATTTTTCATCTTTTAATTGTAGGTTAGAGAGCACATCTAGACCAGGGACTCCTGTATTGGAGAGTAGAGAGCAGGCTCTAGAGTAAGCATGCTTGAGTCCAGATCCGAGCTCCGCCAATCGTGTGACCTGAGACAACTGACTCGTTCTCTCTGACCCCCTTTCCCACATAAGCTTCATGAGGACCTGTGTCTCCTTGGTCTATGGCTGTATCCCTAGCATCTGACACACATGACACATAGTAAATGTTCAGGAATGAGTGTAACAGTTAAGAGCAAGGACATCATGCCAGACTGCTTGGGTTCAAATTCCAGATCTGTTACTTACTGACTATGTGAACTTGAACAAGTCACTTTATCTTCTGTGCTCAGTTTCTAAATCTGGGAAAACAGAAAGGATTTGTATTAGTTTCCTGAGGCTGCTGTAACAAATCACCACAAACTTGGTGGCTTAAAACAACAGGCACTTATTCTTTCACAGTTCTGGAGGCCAGAAGTCCAGAGTCAAGATATCCAAAGGCTGTGTTCCTTCCAAAGGCTCTGGGGAGAATTCTTCCCTGCCTCTTACAGCTTCTGGTGGCATCAGGCATCCCTTGGCTCAGGACTGCATTGTTCCAGTCTCTACCTCTGTCTTCCCACAGCCTTCCCCCTTCTCTACGTTTTCTCCTCTTATGACTTCTATAAGGATGGCTGCCACCAGATTTAGGACCTGTCTGGATAATCCAAGATTATTTCATCTTAAGATCCTTAATTAAATCTGCAAAGACAGTTTGTCCAAGTAAGGTCACATTCATAGGTTCTGGGAGTTAGGCCATGGACATATCTTTTTAGGGGTCACCAGTCAACCTACCTAGGCTTGTCATGAGGATCCATTTAGTTGACATATGCAAAGTGCTTAGGGCAGTGCCTCACTCATAGTTAGAGAACTAAGTGGTTTATTATGCTTCACAGTAATTCTGTGATAAAAGCTGAGACAAGTGTGTGAAAATGCTACAGTGCCTGGCACAAAGTAAGAGCTTAGTGATTGTTAGTTATTAATTTAGCAAAGTTGTATTGAAGGCCTACTGTGTGTCAGCTGCCCTGTTCTAGGTGTGGAAATACAGTAATAAAGTAATAATGAAGATAAAGAAAGGCCTGTTCCTTGATTGTGCTTACATTCCAGTAGTTTTTAGTAATACTACCTCCATTACCACCACCATCACAGATGCAAACCTCCTAACACAGCGCAACTCAAAAAAGATGCTGAAGCATGAATTTCCTAGGCGGAAGAGGAAGCACCACAGAAAATATCCCACAACCCAAACCAAATTTCTGCTTGTGGTTTCAGAAGCATGAAAAATCAATTTCAGTTTTAGCAAAACTGAGTTCAAAGGTTTGGGTTTTCTAAGGAGTTCTTAAATTTTGGTGGTTGGGGTTTTTTTCTTTTTTCTTTTTTTTTCATTTGTTGGGATCTGGTAGAGGAACAAGGGACATCAATCTTGTCTGAAACTCTGGCTGGCATTTGGCCTTGTGGTGGTGCCAGGCCGCTGGGGGCAGGGCGCGGGCAGCATCCTGGCCCAGTGCAGGCAGGGCTGTTGGTGACGAGGCTTCAGCCAGTGGGCAGTGGGCCATAGGGTGCATTAACCTCGGAGAGTAGCATTGCTGGTCCCTGTTGCCATGACAACAGTGGACAGTGCCAGGAGACCCAATGAACGAATTAAATAGAAGGAAATTGCTGGTGCCCTCAGAAGAATAAAAGAAATTAAAGCAGGCTTCTCAGGAATCTGTGGACATCTCTTGGACCTCTATACTCACATTGAAATGACAGCAAGGTACACTTCTGGGGGTAGGGATCAGAGGGACCTGCCCTGCCCACAGGATGCCCTTCAGAGAAGGAAGACTGACTGCACAGATCAGACACTGATTCTCCCTGGCTGGCCCAAGAACAAGAGCCCACTCAGCAGTGGCAGCCTGTGCTCAGCAGTGGTGGCGATGGCCTGTTTTATCTTCCAGCTCATCCCACATCTGTTGAGTTTGCCCTGATGGGACGCAGTGACCTGGAAACTCACACAGAGCTCTGTTTCAGAATAGACTGGATAGAAAATAAACATGTGGGATAAATAAAGCACAGGGCAGGAAGTAATGGTTTTAAAAAGTTACCAGGAAAACCACGGGTGAGGTCAGGTTCAGAAACCGTACGGCTTTCGGAGACCTTAGTATTGACATCACTCAAATTGCTCAATAGAGACCTCCAAGGAGAGCGGGTGCTTTTGGAGTTTGCCCAGCACTCTTGTGCGCTACCAGGCAGAAGAGCTCTGACCTACTTTTCTTTTTTTTTTTTTAAGAAAGTTTTGCTGCTTGCTGTGAGGCTTGCAACAGGGCAGTGACCTTGAAGAAGTGGGATTTTTTTTTGAACTATTTAATATGTCAGGTTTTACTTCTCCATCATGGAAATGAGCCAGCCTCCCAAACGGGCTGTGTGGGATAGGACCAAAGTGAGAGCCTCCAGCCACCTTCCTGTGGTCCCTCCACTCAGGCTGCACCCCAGGGCACTCTGAGTTGGTGTTGAGGGCTCTGCCCTGCTGAGAAAGAGAGAAAATGGCCCTTTTGAATTTTCAAACCCAAGGGCAGACTGCAGTTGGATCATGGGTTGTCACGCCCTCCCTGAAAAGGCACTAGTGGGTTTCCTTTGTACTGAGAATAACATGCAGACTCCTTGCCATGGGTCTTCGAGGCTCCACCTGACCTGGTTTCTGCAGACTTCAACCTTGACTGCCAGTGGTCTGCGTCTTTCATGCCTTTCCAGCCACTCCCATGCTCTTTCTGTTCCTAAAGTTCCCCAAGCTCATTTCCTCCCCAGGGTCTTTGCACACGGTCCTTCTCTGCTTGGGAACTCCTCTCCCCAAATCCCCATGTGCTGGTCCCTTCTATGACTTGCAGTCAGATGTCACTGTCTCAGAAAGACCAGCACCACCACCTTGTCCAGAAATGGTGCTGCACCCCAGTAGTCACTGGACCAGAGCATTCTGGGATTCTTTCCTTTATGGCACTTACCACTCTCCGAAGTCACCTTAGTTCTTTACTTATTTATCATTGTTGCCCCACACAGTGGCTGTGCCTATCTTGCTCACCACTATACTCTTCAACTTCTAAAACAGTTCCTGGCTTATCGTTGGTACTCAAATATTTGTTGAGTGAATGAATGCTTACCAAAATTGTGGGCTTTCTAAAATGCTGCTCAAGAGATTTGAGATTGAAAATCCTCAAGTAATGAATTTCTGTTGGTCCAAATGACCCCAATTTTAAAGGGTGTGGACTGTCTCCATGGAGAAGCTTTTGACTAAGATCTCACCTAATGGAACCCGGTAACCATTGCTTTGGATTGGAGGTAGCTGTTAGGATAGTTCCTGGTGTAAGAAACTAAAAACCCAATTAAAAGTAGCTCAGATATCTAAGGCATTTTATTATCTCATTTAATAAGAAACCCTAGGGTAAGGCTGTTCCAGGGCTGGTTAACGATAGCATCAATGACTCAGTTTCCTCATATCTTTCCATTCTGCCAGTCTCCATTCGTCCTCATGTCACAGAATGGCTGCAGTAGGGAAGGGTGTCATCTCATACTGTCCATTGGAAAAACAGGAAAGGGAATGACCCTGTCTCTTTTCATTTTGGGGGACAAGCTGAGTTTCTTAGCAGACTTTGGTCTTATATGCCAGAATTGCAACAATGCTATTCCTAAAACAGTCCCTGGCAAGAGGAATCCTACTGTATTGACTTTGACTTGTGAAGATTCATCCTCTAGGACAAGGGAGGGGCCCATCTGCCATGATGCAGCTGGCCTTCCAGATACCTGCACCAGAGAGGGAGTGTTGGGTTGACATCGACAAGTTCTTTTACAAAATTAAAGCCCTTTCTGTTTACAATGCTTTTTAAAATCACTCCATTAGCAAGTGGGGACAGCTTTAGAAACCTGACTAAGTAGTCCTCAGGGCCAGGTTAACAAAAGTATCAGTGGAGGGTAACGGGAGAGTGGAGAAAAGGGGGGTTAAAATAGAAGTAACAGAGGAAAGGGAAAGTGTATACAGTCTGTAATGACAGAATTTCACTAAAAGAATCTTTACCTGGTTGCCTAAGTTGTCCTCTATTTGTCTAAGCAGTTTTCTAAGTTTCACAAATGCTCGCCCTGCATCTACTATACACTAGGTTCTGATCCAGAATTCCTTCTTCTCAAGCAGCATTTCACTCACTCATGACTACTGTTTATTCGCAAAGATTTCCAGGAAAGGAGACACTGTCATTAACCTAATAGCCCTTTGGCCATGACCTCAAGGGAAACTTTTTGCACAGGAGTAGATTAAGCCCTCTGGGTCTCAGAACATGTTATTTTTAAAATATATTTTATTGGCCCTGGCTGGTGTAGCTCAGTGGATTGAGCTCGGGCTGCGAACCAGGCATCGCAGGTTTGATTCCCAGTCAGGGCACATGCCTAGGTTGCAGGCCATGTCCCCCAGCAACCGCACATTGATGTTTCTCTCTGTCTCTCTCTCTCCCTCCCTTCCCTCTATAAAAAAATAAATAAAATAGTGCCTAAATCTTAAAAAAAAAAAAAAAATATATATATATATATATATATATATATTTTATTGACTATGCTATTACTATTGGCCCATTTCCCCCTCCTTTGTACCCCTCCACCTTGCACACCCCCACCTATATTCACCCTGTTTAGTTCACGTCCATGGGTCATATAAGTTCTTTGGCTTCTACATTCCCTATACTATTCTCAACCTCCATCTGTCTATTTTGTACCTACCATTTATGCTTCTTATTCCCTGTACCTTTTCCTCCATTCTCCTCTCTCCCACTCCCCACTGATAACCCTCCATGTGATCTCCATTTCTATGATTTGGTTCCTGTTCTAGTTGTTTGCTTAGTTTGTTTTTGTTTTCTTTTAGGTTCAGTTGTTGATAGTTGTGAGTTTGTTGTCATTTTACTGTTTATAGTTTTTGATCTTCTTTTCCTTAGATAAATCCCTATAACATTTCATTATAAGCGTTTGATATGAACTCCTTTAACTTGACCTTATCTGGGAAGCACTTTATTTGCCCTTCTATTCTAAATGATAGCTTTGCTGGATAGAGCAATCTTGGATGTAGGTCATTGCCTTTCATGACTTGGAATACTTCTTTCCAGCCCCTTCTTGCCTGTAATGTTTCTTTTGAGAAATTAGTGATAATCTTATGGATACTCCTTTGTAGGCAACTGTCTCCTTTTGTCTTACTGCTTTGAAGATTCTCTACTTATCTTTAATCTTGGTTAATGTAATTATGATGTGCCTTGGTGTATGCTTCCTTGGATTTAACTTTTTTAGGACTCTCTGAGCTTCCTGAACTTCCTGGAAGTCTACTTCCTGTAAGAGGTTCCTCATATTTTTGAATTCTTGTTTCTTCATTCTGTTCTGGTTGAATGTTTATTTCTTCCTTCTGGTCCAAACCACTGATTTGAGTCCTGGTTTCCTTCTTGTCACTGTTGATTCCCTGTGCATTTTCCTTTAATTCACTTTTTACAACCATAACTCTTTCCTCTGTTTTGTGACCATACTCAACCAATTCTGTGAGCATCCTGATCACCAGTGTTCTGAACTGTGCATCTGATAGGTTGGCTATCTCCTCATCACTTAGTTGTATTTTTTCTGGAGCTTTGAACAACTGTTCTTTCATTTGGGCCATTTTTTTTTTTTTTGTCTGGGTACACCTGTTATGTAGTAAGGGACGGAGCCTTAGGTGTTCACCAGGGTCGAGCAACCCACATCACTGTCATGACACTGTATGTGGGTGGAAGGGGTCAAGAGAAAACAATGCCACTTGCTCTGTTCTCTGCCGGTTTTCAGTCACTTCCACTGGTAGCCACAAGCAAACTGGGCCCTTCTGGTACTAATTCCTGGTGGGTGGGTTTGTGTACATTCTAGGACCCTGTGGGTCTCTCCAGTGAACTCTCCTATGAGGCTGGGAGTTTCTCCCACTGCCGCCTCAACCCCCACAGGTTTTTCCAGTCAGAGGCTTTGAGGCTTTGTTTCTCACACTGGAACCCTGGGTTGCACAGTCTGTCTCGCTTCCCGCTTATTCTTCCTGGTTTGTCCCCACACACGTGGGACCGCCCGCTACACCAGCTGCTGCCTTGCCGCAAGTCCTCTCCACCCGGCTGGCTGTCTCCGCCCCTCCTACTGGTCTGGAAGAATGTTTCTTCTTTAACTGCTTGTTTGTTGGACTTCCATACAGTTCGATTTTCTGGCAATTCTGGTAGGTTTTTGTTTTTAAATTGTTGTTGTCCTTCTTTTGGTTGTGTGAGGAGGCACAGTGTGTCTACCTACGCTTCCATCTTGGCTGGAAGTTCAGAATATGATTTTTTTGGAGACCAACCTCTGACAGTCTATGACCCAACCAAATGTATTTTTTCAGGATGTCACAAAGGATTTCTTAGTTTCCCAGGTTACACATTAACGAGGCGTCCACATCTCTTTTTATTTATTTGGTTTTTCCTCTGATGAAAGTAAATCTTCATGACAGATTTATTTAGTAAGTAAAAGTATAACAATATTATCTTTTGCTAAAAACGCCTGTTATCAACACAGCATTTCACATATGTGGTCATCACTATCATGCTTTCCCTGTCCATGATGAATTCCACTTCTTTTACTTTGCTTTAACCTGAACTTATAGGAGTTAGCCCTTATAAAAATCTTTTTATTTCTGTACCCCACCACGTTCCCATGAAAAGACTGGTGACGTAGGCCCCCCACCGGGCTCCCTCCCATGGATCACAGGGCTGTAACGGACCACAGGTGCCAGTCTAAGTCCGACCTGCTGACACTGTGGTGGCTGACCGGGTTTTGCTTTTATTTTTTCTTGTAATTATGAAACATTTCAGACTATAGAAAGAGTATAAAGACATCCATTCATTTACCGCTCAGGTTAATATGTGTTGAATTTTGTCATACTCACTTCAGATCATTATATTTTTAAGACATGAAACATTACAGCTAAAGTGCTCCCCTTCTTTGCCCAAAAGAAACTATTAACTGAAAGTTGATGTGCACCATTCACACACGTGCTCTATACCATTCATTACAGCTAATCGTTCACGGATTAATGTACACTGTTTGTGTTTAATAATGGCCTTAAGTGGTATTATCGTTTACATAGCCTTTGGAAATATGATTTTATTTTATCATTATGTTTTGCAGATTTACCTCTGTTAATTCAAAAGACCAACTTCATTTTAGCTGTTGCTCATAATCTTATATGAATATAGGATTATATAGGAATATGTATTCATATAGGACTATATGAATATAGTGCAGTTTGTTTATCCACTACCTTATTGATGGATATTTTGGCCTTTAAGGGAAATATTTTCCAATTTTTACATGTAATCATAAACAATGACAGAATGAACATCCTTATACACATTTCCTTGTGCACACATATGGTATTTTCTTTGTTAAATATCTAGAAATAGAATTGATGGATAATAATGTACATTGCAGAATTAACTAGAGATTAAGAAATTGCTCTCCAAACTGATTAAATGAATTTATAATATGATTAGCATTGTATAAGAGCTATCATTTCTTAATAGTCTCAAAAACAATGTCAGATTTTAAATATATTTCCAATCTGATGTGTATTAAAGGAGTATCTTGTTTTCTAAATGTTTACATTTTCTGGATTGTTGGTGATATTGAGCATCTTTTCATTTGTTTATTGGGCAATTTGGTGTTCCTTTCAGTGAACTGCATGTCTATATCCTCTGTCCATTTCTATATTAGGTTATCAATTTTCTACTGGTTTGTCATACTGATTTGTGGGAGTTCTTTACTAAATATGGATAATAATCTTCTATCAGATCTGAGTGTTCCCAATATCTTCTCCCAGTTGGTTGTATGTCATTTATACTTTGAGTCTTTTATATAAAGAATTTTTAAAATTTGATGTAGCCAAATTGATGTCATTCCTTTATAGTTTGTGCTTTATGTAGCTTGTTCAAAAAATCTTACCCTACCATGAAGTAAAAGTAAAATTTTTCCTTTTAAAAGTAAAGGATAGCTGTGTTTTCACATTTAGAATTTTTACTCAAAAGAATTCATTTTGTGTATGATGTGAGGCAGTAACTGAGTTTTTATGTTTTCACATGGATTGGTCAGTTGTCCCCACCTCATGTTCCAATAATCTCACCTTTATTTTGTGTCCTTCATGTGTGCTATGCAGTAATCTTGGCCTATTTGACAATAGGGATGAAGGAAATCTTACGTGTTTTATTCCAGGAGGCTCAACCCTATAATAGCTCTTCCCATACTCTGTTAGTGATTCTCAAACTCTAGCATACCTATGAATCACGAGGGAAGTATATGGAAAATGCAGATTCCTAGGACCCACCTCAGGTCCCCTAAATCAGAATCTGTGAGGGGGAGCCCAGGAATCTGTATTTTAAACGAATGCCCCAACTGAATTGGATGCAGATGGCTAGAGAACACACCAAGAAACCCTGCCCTCAATACCAGGAAGTCTGATTTTTCCTTCTCCATATTTCACCTTTTACCAGGGATCCAGTTTAAAATATCATGATTTTTCTGTTTTATACACACACTCTTACACTCATCTGTTAAAGAGCCCCCACCCATTCCTCTGATGAAAACGGGAAGAGCCCCAAATCCCTGTCTTTTGTGATTGTTCTAGGCACTTTAGTTCTGAGGGAGCCAGGGAGTATTTGTCAGTCTGGTGAAAATGAACTACTAGGAGTCAGAGAGGCTGGGGATCCACAGGACATGCTGGTTTTCTGCTCAGTTTGACCGTCTTGCATATTTCACGCCAGTCACTCCTCTCTGGGCAATTTTGCTGTTTCCTGCAGAATCTGTGCTGTTCACTGTGGTTGGAGACCTGGCAGGTATTTTACAACCTGGAAGACCAGTTAAAATAATAATAATTCACCCGTAAGTATCCACCATTGGTGGTGGTTTCCATTGCTGCTGTCAGCAGGCCCTTCCCCAGGGGAGGGGCTGGGTGGAGTGTGATCCAAGCCCTTTCTTGGGATACCTAGACTGCTTGGCACCACAGGGCTGAGGCGGCCTTTCATGTTTTAGAAGCAGGAAGATTGAGTTTCTCATACTGGCATGTGTGTGTGTGGAGGGCAATGTGGATGAGTTGCTGATGGTAACAAAGGCTTGTTTGCACATTTTGAATGTTAAAGAAGCCACAGAAGGAACATTTCTTAATGCAGGAGTACAGGAGCTCCATTTCCTGGGACAGGGTATACAACTAGATGAATACTCAAAAGCTTACCTGGAATACTTATTTTTTACTTGTAAGAGAGACACCGTTTTCTGTTTTTCACTGTTAAGTGTACTATTAGTTTGATACTGTGATAGTTTTGCCTGTCGGGATAGGATGCCAAATATGTGCAAACCACTAGGAAACATACATTCTCCCTGTTGCTTCATTTTCCAGCAACTTCCAGACACCAAAATGAGAATGATGGAAAATCTAATCTTTGAATGAGTGACTCTCAACATAATTTCTAGACACCCAGAGTTATCACTCTCAGAGCTTCTCCTGTGACTTTAGATGGGAAATCTGATGTGGAGGGTAACCCTGTCTTTTAATAGGTTTCATGGGGAAATATAACTTTTGTCTTTGTTCTGAGTATTGTTAGCTCTGATAAGTAAGGCAGAGGGGAAAAGAGTGACTCATGTGGACAAATATGACCAGTTGTTGGAAACTCAGGAGGAAGTCCCAGGAAAAGGATAATCTTTCTAACAGGTGCATTTCTCTGACTTATCTTTCTGGCTCTCTCTTGGGAAATGCTTTGCTGTGTGCTGGTCTGGTGTTGATAACACTGAGTTCACCTCCCTAGTCACAGATAAAATAGAGTTGTTCATTATTAACCTCTTGGACTTTGCATGGACACTTGCTTGTGCAATTTACTGATCCCTGGTGGCCGGAAACCCTGGGAGGTATGTACTCACATCCGCAATGCAAATATTGAGTGGACGTCTCTGGTCCCCTGCCCACACAGTTTTCCAGTGACGAGGTAGATTTTAAAGTGGTTACAGTATATATAACCTAGAGATATAGGTGCAGAGCAATGACTGAGTATAAGAATAGAAAGCCAGATGTATTATTGAAGTCTAGAAGACACACAGATATTTGGCTAGTAATTTAGTATTTATCATTTTTAAAATAGGTACAGCATTAGGAAGAGGTAGAACCAAACTTGAATTAGATCTGAGTGATAGAAAAGCCTATATTCTTATTAGTAAACCATATCACTCCTCTTGGGATTTTAGGAAAGGCCCGTATAACTCATCATTGAAAGGACTGATTGACCATATCACCTGGAGAAAATAATCTTGTTATTCAGGAGCTTTCATACATATATAAAGGGTTAACTCTTTTCACAGGGTGTTAAATATAGAATTGTTGAAATCAGTGACCACAAGGTGCCTATTGATAATCAGAGAACAGTGGGATTCTGTTCTCATTGATAAACAACATAGTTAACCAGTCCTTATCTGTATTAAAGACAGTGAAATGTATCCTCCCCCGCTCTCTGGGGACATGCGGAGTAGGAAGAGGGAAGCCAAGAACAGGCAGGCTGCATCTGAATCCAGTTTTTCTCGCTCAATAAAGACAAGGATATTTTCCCTAGCAGTAGACAAACATGTTCTTGTAACTCCAATATTACATTAAAAAAGCTGTCCTTGACCCATATTCTCCTTCAGCCATTGCCCCATTTCTTTCCCATTCACAGTGGAATTTACACAGATACTCTCCCTAATCACCATTTGACCCCTCTTTCCTTCTGCTTTCTCTTCCGCTCACTCCACATGGGCTTCAGACCCTCTTCCGTGAGGCCCTCCCACACTGCTCAGTCCGCTCTCTGTCTTTGCTGTCATCCAGTTCACAGCACCATTTAACTTATTCCTTGTTCTTTTAAATTGAGGTCTAATTAACATAGAACATTATATTAGTTTCAGGTGTAAAACATAAAGATTCAATATTTGCATACATTGCAAAACGATCACCACAATGTCTAGTTAACACCAATTACCACAAATAATTACAAGTTTTTTTTCCTGGTGATAAGGACTTTTAAGATCTATTCACTTAGCAACGTTCAAACATGCTGTGTAGTATCTTTAACTATAATGACCATGCTGTAAATTAATTACATCCCTGTGACTTACTTATTTTATAACTGGAAGTTTGTACCTTTTAACCACCTTCACCCACATTGTCCACCCCTATAACCCCCTACCTCTGGCAAGTACCAATCTTTTCTCTGTGTGTATGATCTTGTATTTTGGTTTTGTTTTATTTTATAATAGAGCCGAGATATAGGACTCTATTATTCATCCATCCATGGATACCTACGTTGCTTCCATATCTTGGCTATTGTAAATAACATAGAGTGAACTTAGGGGTACAAATATCTTTTGGAGTTAGTGTTTTTATTTTCTTTGAATAAATTCCGAGAAGTGAAATTACTGGATCATATGGAAGTTTTATATTTAATATTTTGAGGAAACTTCAAACTGTTTTCTATAGTGGTTGTCCCAAGTTATATTCCCACCAACAGTGCACAAAGGTTCCCTTTTCTTCACGTCCTCAGGAACATGTTATTTCTTGTGTTTTTGGTCACAGCCATTCTGACAGGTGAGAGGTGCTATCTCATTGTGGTTTTGATTTGTGTTTCCCTGCTGATTAGTGATGCTGAGCATCTTTTCATACGTCTGTTGGCCATCTGTATGTCTTTGGAAAAATTTCTATTCAGATCCTCAGCCCATTTAAAAATTTTTTGGTTGTTATTTAGTTTTGTGAGTTCTTTATACATTTTATTAACCCCTTATCAGATATGTGATTTGCAAATATTTTTTTCCTATTAAGTAGTTTGCCTTTTCATTTTGTTGATGGTTTCCTTTGTTGTGCACAAGCTTTTTTATTTGATGTAGTCCCATTTGTTTATTTTTGCTTTTGCTGCCTTTGGTGTCAAATTTTAAAAAGTTATTGCCAAGATCAATGTCAAGGAGGTTACTATCTGTTTTCTTCTAGGAGTTTTATGATTTTAGGTCTTACATTCAAGTCTTTAAACCATTTTGAATTAATTTTTGTGTACGGTATAAGATGCTGGTCTAGTTTTATCTTTCTGCATGTGGCTTTCCAGTTTTTCCACCACCATTTATTGAAGAGACTGTTCTTTGCCCACTGTACATTCTTGGCTTTATTGTCATAAATTAATGGACCATGTACGTATGCATTTATTTTTGGACTGTCTATTCTGTTGCATTGATCTATGTGTCTGTTTTATGCTATTACCATAAAGTTTTGATTACTATAACTTTATAATATAGTTTGAAATCAGGAAGCTGGATGGCTCTAGCTTTGTTCTTCTTTCTAGAATGCTTTGGCTCTCTGGGGTCTTCTGTGGTTCCATATGAATTTTAGAATTGTTTGTTTTGTTTCTATGCAAAATGCCATTGGAAATTTAATACAACAGGGGTTGTATTGAACCTGTATATTGCTTTGGGTAGTATACACATTTCCACAATATTAATGCTTTCAGTTCATGAGCATGGAATATATTTCCATTTATTTGAGTCTTCTTCAATTTCTTTCATTAACATCTAATGGTTTTTTGTGTACAGGTCTTTCATTTTCTTGGTTAAATTTATTCCTAGGTATTTTGTTCTTTTTGATGAATTGTAAATGGGATTTAAAAATTTTTTTCTTCCTGATAGTTTGTTAATAGTGTATAGAAATGCAACAGATTTTTTTGTATGTTGGTTTTGTATCCTGCAATTTTACTGAATTTGTTCATTAGTTCTGATAGTTTTGGGTGGCTTCTCTAGGATTGTCTATATATAGTATTATATCATCTGCAAACAGTGACAGTTTTACTTCCTCCTTTCTGATTTGAGTAACTTTTATGTCCTTTCTGTGCCTAATTGCTGTGGCTAGGATTTTCAACACTGTGTTGAATAACAGTGGTGACAGTGAGCATCCTTGTCTTGTTCCTGATCTTAAAGGAGAAAACTTCCAGCTTTTTACCAGAGAGTATGATGTTAGCTGTGGGCTTGTCACATATGGCCTTTACTATGTTGAGGTTCGTTTCCTCTACACCTGCTTTGTTGAGTTCTTATCATAAGTGGATACTAAATTTTTCCTGCATCTATTGAGATGGTCACATGATTTTTATTCTTCATTTTGATTTGCATCTTTGCATCCCTGGGTTAAAGCTCACATGATTGAATATGATCCTGTTAATGTCTTGTTGAATTGGTTTTGCTAATATTTTGTGGAGAATTTTTGCACTTACGTTCCTTAGTGAAATTTTCCTTTTTGTTGTATCCTTGTCTGATTTTGGTATTAAGGTAATGCTGGCCTCATAAAATGAGTTTAGAAGTGTTCCCTCTCCTTCTGTGCTTTTGGAAGAGTTTGAGAAGGAGTGGTATTAATTCTTCTTCAGTTGGTAGAATTCACCAGCAAGGCTGTCTGGTCTTGGACTTTTTATTTGTTGGGTGGTGAAAATATCTTATTCTTCTTTAGATTCACTACCTCTAGAACAGTGCCTGGCTCAGAGCGAATCATGTTACATATTTGTGTAATATTTAAACAAATATTATGTATTGTTTAGTGATAAGTTAATAATATCAGCTAACAATTATTGAATGGTGACTATTCAATATAAGGTACATTACCTCATTTTCCCTTCACAGTAACATGGTAAGATATGGACTGTTATTTTCTTCATTTAGCAAATGAGGAGACCATGAAAACTGGTGTGGAGTCTACATGGCTAGATTGAGATCACACAGTTAGTAAGTGGCAGGGCCAGCATCTGACTGCTGAGCCAGCATTTGTTACACGAGGCAGCAGTTGCTGTGTGACCTCAGAGACGTCACTTTTTCTCTCTAGTATGCCTCTTTTTCATTTGAAACTGATGGGGCAACCTGCATCATTTCTAAAGCTCCTTCCACCTCTGCTACTCTGTTATTCCATTAGAAGTAGAAGATAAAGTTAAAACAAACACCACAAAGATGAAAATCTCCTTAATAAAAAAGATTTCCAAGTTCCAGTTACTACTCCATTTCTCTCCAAATACTAAATGTTACATTGAAGTTTCCATTGAACTACAAGAGCTGTGATGGTTTCTTGGAGTACGTTGCCTTGGTATTTGGCCAACCCAGTGGACAGGGACCTTGAGGAGGTTCTTAGTTGCCAGTCCCCAAACCCACTCTGGCTAGCTGAAGCAGAAATGGAAACTTATTAAAGGCAATTGGGTAGTGCACAGGTTCTCCAGAGGACCTAGGGGTGTCAGACTGAGGCCAGGGACAAGACCCAAGCCACGCTGACAGACTGTCCAGGGTGGTTACAGCCAGGCACAGACTGCAGCTCACACTGTGATACTGGGCCCTGGATGCCTGAGCCTCTTTCATGACTGCACCCAAGCACCAGATGCTTGGGCCACCATCCTTGCCACAAAATGGGCTCTGCGTGTTCCTCTGGTAAATAGGAGGCTCCCTGGCTCTGCCTGGTGGAGATGACTGGTCACACACCTGTCCTCCATCTTCAAGGGAAGCCAGGAGTGTGGGCAGGCATCTTCCACCCCGGGAAGCAAGCCTTACAATGTGGGCAACTCCCTAAACTGGAAAACACCCAGAAGGGACTGAATGACCGCACACACTGGCACAATTGACCACAGCATGGATTTATTTACACTGGCTTGAGGAAGTCAGCTGGACCTCGTCACATAGGTGTGTGTCTTAAAGCCGAGAAGCTCTTTGAATCCAGACGCGGAAATAATAGCTGCTAACATTCACTCTGTTCCAGGCCTTGTGCTAAGCCATATACACGCTTTTTCCATTTAGACCTCACAACGATTCTGTGATGTGTCTGCTGTTGTCCTCAGTATGTGTTGTTATTCTCATCTTATAATTGGAGAAACTGAGGCATGGAGGGGTAGTACTCTATCCTACATCACTCAGCAAGTGAGTGGTGGAACACGGACTGGAGCTCAGTGAGCCACAGCCTCCTTCTGCCTCCGACAAAGAGGTTTATTGGGCTGAAGCCCAAGCCTTGGTGCTGGGTCACCACGGGCACCAGCCTGTCTCAGACCTGAATTTAGGGTGTGCCCAAAGCAAAGAGTATTTCCTGAGGAAATAAATTTGTCCAGATTTGTAAGAATCATTGTACAGTTTCTCTTAACATTTTTTTTTTTAGGTCAGCAGGTTTCAGGTACTAGAATGCTCTTTTATTTACTTAAAATTTAAAAATGCTCTGTGTCTTTGTCCTTCTTTACCTTGATGAATTGGGAACTGGGTCCTGATGGAAATATATCACATAAAGTCAGTGTCCTGGGGTCCCACTTAGGGCTATGCTGCTGCCTCAAACTCACAGTTGCTGTGAGGTTCTGGAAACCTTGAGAAGGAGAGAGAAAAAGTTTTTCTCGATTCTGTTTAGGGTCCCCTGCTGGGTCTGAAAATTAAACTAATGAAGACAAATTAACAGGAGAAAAGCATTCAGATTTATTGAATCCAAGTTTGACCTGCCGACACAGGAGCCTTCATAAGGAAGTGAAGACCTGGGTTTATGCTAGGTTAGATGAAGACAGTTTCTCTTAACATATTTTGCCATGGCGAAATATGTAGGAGAGAACAGAGGCTATGAGCTAAGTGTAGTAAACTAGAGGAAAATGGGCAAGGCCCGAGTGTCTGGCTCCTCCTCAGTGTCCCCATCTTGCCGATGCCCCTTTCCCCGGGACACAGAGAGGGAGAGAGCACCTCTTGCAGGAAGGTCTTATGACCTGCTTTGGGGAGGAAGGAGATGGTCAAAGTGACTTTCCTACTTTTTCCGTTTTCTCAGATTCCTTCAGCTTGAAATATCCAGTTTGCTAAAGTGCCGTATTTTGGGGTAGTATGTCCTAAACCCCATCACTGGATAGAAATGGTTCCAGTTCTCTTTGGATGTATTTTTGCAGCTTTTCTAGGTAGAGTAAGCAGCCACTTTAAAGGAACAAATATTTAAAGCAAAACAACCCTGCCTCCCACCTTGCTGTGAAGACAGGAGCATAAACTCTGGTTGTGAAATTCAATGCATATTTGGCCTGAAGCTAAATCATAAAGGAGTTTTACGGGCCTTACACAGGATAGAGATAAGTGCACAAATGAACATACACATAACTTAAGGAACACACGCAATTAACGATGGCCCTGGGGAAACACCCCCTCTCCCCAGGCCCACAGGTCTCCCGCGTGGCCCTGGTCAGGGAGAATTGGCAGGAGGCAGGAAGGAGGGGCCACTGCTGCTTCAGGGAGAGATGACAGCTGAAGCCAGGAGGGGAAGGAAGTGGGAGGAGAGGCCTGAGCAGAGGACCATAATTTCATTATGAATTCCTGCCTATTCTGAGCAGATTGTCCCCAAATTTGTCATTAAACGTGCAATTTCCTTTATGAAAACTGTCTTTTCAAGGACCCCAGGAAAGATGATAAAAACAGGAAGTGGGGTATCCAATTATTCGTGTCAGTAATGAACTCTATTGTGTGTTCATTATTTATGAATTCTACATTCTGGCCTATCTTTGTTTAGTAATAGAGTTGGTATTACTTTTTGTGCCTTCGTTTGTGCATTTGTCTAACAGATGTTTATTGATTGCCCCCTATTTTGGGACACTGGGCATGCCAAAAAGGTTCTGGTTACTACTCTCTGACGCTCACGCTCTATCCAGGGAAGCAGACATTAAGGATCTAATTACAAACTGAAGCTGTACAGTTGTCGGGTTGATGGGCGCTATGGCGAGATGAAAGCAGGTAACAGGAGGAACTGGCTGTGTCCACAGGGTCAGGGAAGCCTCACCTGGGGACGTGACATGTGAGCTGAAACTAGGGGTGAATAGGTAAAGGCACAAGGAAGAGAGAAAGAAGAAGAAGCAATCAGATCTAAGGAATGGATGGGAAAGATGTAGAAGTGCTTTCTAAAGCTGTGCTGATCACCTCTTTTCTCATCACCTTTCCATTTACTCCATTAAAGTTTTCCTAAGTGTGACCTGTGAGCCACCGCATCAGAATCACTAGAAAGCATGTTAAAAATTCAGATTCCTGGGTCTCACTCCAGGCCACTAAATCAGAATTTCTAGGAGAATTTCTAGGATCAGGGCCCAGTAATCTGCACTTTAAATTCTACACACACCCCTCCCCCCGGTGATTCTTTGACACCCAGTTTGACTTGAAGGTCACTTCTTTGTAGTAGACAGAGCTTCCTAATTCTTGCAAAGGCTTTTGCTTGTGGTACCTTTAATCCCTACTGCAGCCTTACATGGTACACATGCTAAGTATCATTATTCCACTTTCACAGACGACGTAGCTGAGATTACCCGGTAATCACTGTGTCTCAGGAGTGGATGACAGTGACCATACCTACTTGACAAATGTGATGTAATATATCCAGGAGTGGGTTGCTAGCTTGATGGCATACTTATATTTCCCTTGCAGTGATTGTTCTTGCCGTAATGTCACCCAGTGGTTCAACGGGTCTGTAGTCAGATGCCATGGAGTCCAGTCCCCGCTCTGCTACTTAACAGTGGTCACCCCTTATCCTTGGTTCCGCTTTCTCCCTTCTCGGTGGCCCAAGGTCAACTGCGGTCTGAGAACATTACATTTAAAAATTCCAGAAATAAACAATTCACAAGCGTTAGATTGTGTTCCGTTCTGTGCAGCGCCATAAATTTTATGCTCTTTAGGTCCGTCCTGCCTGTGCCCTTTGCCCAGTGTCTTCTGTGAGTCAATTAGTAGCCATTTCAGTTATCAGATCAGCCATGGTGGCATCACGGTGCCTGGGTTCTGGTCACCTTGATTTTACTCTGTCATGGCCCCAAAGCACAAAAGCAGTGATGCTGGCAACCTGGGGTGCCAAAGAGGAGCCATCAAGTGCTTCCTGTAAGCGAAGAGATGAAAGCGCCCGACTATAAGGAGTGAAAGAAAATCATATGCTGAGGTCGCCGAGATCTACGTAATGGCCACAGCACGTGGCAGCTGCTTAGGTATTTTGAAAGAGTAAGAACATATTTCCATAAATTTTACTAAAGTATATTGTTATAATTCTATTTCGTGATGAGTTATTGTCATTAATCTCTTACTGTGCCCGATTTGTAAGTTCAACTTCATCACAGTCATGTATGCAGAGGAAACACGTAGCACACATAGGGATCAGCACTATTCTAGTTTCGGGTATGCACGGGGTGGGGGTGGGGTGTCTGGAAACTTACCCCCTGTGGGTTTGCTGGATGTGCCAGAACTACTGTGCTGGCTCCGTGACTCTGAACAGATTTCCTGACCTCTCTGTGCCTCAGTCACCTCACTTAGTAGGTAGGATAAACAATAGCGCCCCCGTCATTAAATTATTACGAAGGTTAACAAAGTTCTGCATGTGGAACACCAAGAGTTTTGGTACACATATTAAGTACTAAAAAAAATGGCATCTGTTATACCCATGATATTTAGGACACACTGAATATACAATAGTAGTTGCCGACGACCTGGAACCCAGGTAGAAATCATGAGAGGTTACACATGGGAGGTTCAAATAAATGCCATGAGTCATTCAGGCAAAAACATTTGAGACAACCCAGTTTCAATGAGTACACCCAGCACCCAAATCTTTGTTTCTAAATACCATTTCTTCCTACGGTAAACCAGGTCTTTGAAAAATGTTGATGCGAGGTCCAGAGAAGGGAAAACATGTGGTTACTTTGGAGCTCTTTTGTGTCACAAAGTAATGAAGTGCTTAAAGGCTGTTGGGGACACATTGAAAAGACAGATGAGTTGGCCCAAACTGTCTCCCACTTCTAAAATTTGGGACAGTTTAAGCATAAATAATAATAATAATAATAACAACAACAACAACAATAACAAAAATACTGACGTTGACCATAATACACCAAGTTAAAAAAATCCATGAGTTTACCATTATTATTTAAAAGGTGGGCTAGAGCAGGAAAAAAAAAATTTTTTTTAAACAAAAAGCCAGCAACATATGTGGAAAGAATTATAGAGTTGAAAAAGTCAGAAAATTACTGTTTTGTAACACCATTGTAATAATGGACTGAGGCAAAATCATCATTGGAAGCTAAAACCTTTTGTTAAAGGCTATTGGGAAAGAAGTTATTCACACAGCCTCAAAGATCACTTGTATTAATCTCACTTATTTTAAATTATGCAAAGAGAAAAGTGTGTCTTTACTATGGGGAGACCTGGTGAATGCCGTCTAATCAAAAGACCGAGTGCAGCGTCACCAATCAGGAGACACACTGACATTATGTCCTTCTGATGTGAAGCAACAGGAAGCAGAAAGCCTCGCTCATGTGGTATTATTGCCAAAGGTGTCTAACCTGAGTCACATCATAGGAAACAATTGGACAAGTCCACAAGGACATTCTCCAAGACAATCAACCTGGATTCTTCAAAAGTTTTACTGTTGGAAAGATAAAAAGAAAAAAAGTAGAATGTTCTAGTATTTAGATTAATGTTCTAGAGTTAACATTGTAGAATTTAGATGAAAGGAAACCAAAGACATGCCAAGTAAATGCAGAGTATAGTCTTTTATTGGATCCTGGCTTAAAACACACACACACACACACACACAAACTGTGAAGAAACAATGTCTGTCAGCTGACGAATGGACAAACAAAATGTGGTGTTTCCATACCACGTGATATAATTCAGCCAGAAAAAGGAGTGAAGTACCAATACATGCTACAACGTGAATGCACCTTGAGGACATGCTACGGGAAAGAAGCCAGACACAAAAGGCCACATATTACATGATTCCATTTCTATGAAACTTTCAGACTAGGCAGATCCTCTGAGACAGAAAGCAGACTAGTGGTGGCCCAGGGCCGGGGGCAGTGACCGCTAAGCATTTACTGGGTTCCCTTCCGGATGATGAAAATGTGCTGGAATTAGGTGGTGGTGATGGTTGCACAACCCTGTGAATATATTAAAAATCTAAATTGTACACTTTAAAAGAGTGAATTTTATGTGATGTGGATTATATCTCAACTTCAAAAGCTGTGAAGACATTGGGACAGTTAGGGAAATCTGAATACAAGCTGTCAGATAATAGTGTTTAACGTTGGACTTCTTGGATGTGATAATAGTATTATGGCTATGTGGGAGTGTGTTCTACCTTGTAGGAAATATTTAGAGATGTATTTAAGGATGAAGAATTTAGGGATAAAATGTCATGATATTTGCACTTTACTTTCAAATGAATCAGAAAGCAAAAGTCTTGGAAGAAAGCAAACGCGGTAATATTGTAACAATTGGTGATTTATGTAAAGGATATACAAGGGTTTGTTGCATTACTCTTTTAACTTTTCTACAGCTTGAATTTTTTCAAAGTGAAAAGATTGGTGAAGGCGTACCAGATAGTGAGTGTCTTTTACACACTAGATGGGGTTAATAGATTTCTGCAGATTGTGACAAGGAAATAAGGAGTGTGACGTATAGCCTTCCCTCCTTCCTGAGTGAATCCTCAAGGCAGAGTGAATTCTGTGCTTCTCTTCAAAACTTCTCATGGTCCCACCAGCGTCAGAGACAGATGGTCAGGCTCTGTCTCCCTGGAAAGCCTTCCTATACTTTGACTTCAGAGGTCAAGTGGGTATCCCACTGAGTTGTCTGACTGGAGAGCATTGGTGGAGGTCTTGAAATTTTCTGGAGAGCCAGTGTTAACTTTGGATTTGGTGAAATCCAAAGGGTGATGAGATGCAAGTTGGCTGGGGGTGAAGAGCTAGCAACAAGAAGGAGAAAGGGGTGAGCGCGGACACCTCTACTGGGGAAGACAGATGGTCAAGGCCAGCAACCAAACCTTGGCTGCCGAGTTTGAGTGACAGGCAAGGAGCAAGGCGAGCCAACCCCCAGCCCTGTGTGGAGACTGAACAGCAACACTGATCCTTGGGAGCTTCCTTGTTGTGGCCCAGCTACACCAGGGGGTGGTTCTCCCTAAACCACTTGGCTATTTCGTGTCCTCTGTTGTCCCACCTACTCAGGTTACTTCTCTCAGTCAAGGAATCGATGTCATCTGTCCAGCCTTGTGTTTTGTCTTGGTTTCATTAGTTTTCCCTCAAGGATGCTAGGGAGAGTCTGATAGAGTTGAACTAACTGGTGTTTAATTTTGAGCCAAGATAGGGTCTCCCTTTGGAGCAGGGATTGAGGGTGTGGAAATGGCTGAGCAGCAGCAGCAACATAAGGAGGTTTTGAGAGTCTAACTGGGGAAGCAGGGAAAACTGGATTTCTGGTTCACCCCTGACCATTAGCACCTTCTGTTTTTAAAACAGACGTGCTTCATCTTTCCCAGAGCAAGGGCCAAGGATGGGAACTCAAAATGCAAAGTCCCAGCCGGGGAAATTAAGCTGCAAGAGCTCAACGCCTAAAAAATATTGACTGTTTCTTTTTTTAAGCTAATATTCCAAATTTCTTATGAAAGTCAACTTAGACATCCAGGACACAGGAAATAAGGCAAGAGGCCGCAGCCAGCTGCCTCAGAGGACCTGGGACACTTTCTTAATAACATCCAGATGGTTCCACAGAAATTAACATCATGAAAAAAAAATCAGCTGCAGGAGAAATGAGATTCAAGTGGTTGAGGAAGGGCAGCCTGGAGGAGAGTCCCAAGGGGCCGAGAGCGGGTCTGAAATAGAAACCTCTGGGGTGGGATTACTGCTTCCGATGGCAAGACTGCAGGGGAGTGGGTGTCAGAATCAGGGCTCCTTGCAGAGCCTTGGGGACGGCCTGGGAGCCTCAACAGAACTGGCCTTCTGGTCATGTCATCTCATTTGCCAGCCTGGGTTTGCCGTAACTCGCTACATTTATGTTTCTTCTTCTGCAGAGAGCGCCATTTGCCTCCCACTCTGCTACATGCATCCGTTAGGCTGTGCTGGCCTAGAGCTCAGAGCTCACAGGGCTTTACGGGCCTATGGCAATACTTAACGTTGAAAAAATAATACACATATGGTATATTTATAATCACACGTATGATAGATAGATAACAAAATATACATTCCAATATATATCGTTGTCATCTGTCCAGCCTTGTGTTTTGTCTTGGTTTCATTAGTTTTCCCTCAAGGGTGCTAGAGAGAGTCTGATAGAGTTGAACTAACTGGTGTTTAATTTTGAGCCAAGATAGGGTCTCCCTTTGGAGCAGGGATTGGGATCAAAAGGAGCCCACCACATTTAAATTAGTGGACATCTGATGGGATGCCTGCCACAGTTAGCACCATGTCCATTCAATTGTAAGTTTACTGGTAATTTAACATTTTATGTCATTTGAAAACCATTTGGAAATTAGATTTTTCTCATTTCCCAAATATTGTTTATACATCAGTTTGTGTAGCCCAATAATTTTAAAAACAACAGTTAAAAATCTTTCCATAATTTCACCAGGGAATGACACATAGGTCTTTAGCATGGCATGCAAGCATTCTGCCGCGTGTTTGCACCGACCAGGGAGAGAGTGGAACCCGAACAAAGAGCCTGGGAGCCCGCGAGGCCTTGAGACAATCCCAGTTTTCTCAAGTGGTGTGTGTCTCTTCCTCCCAGCCCGCTGAGCTGCCTCCCCCCAAAGGAAGAGGAAATGGCTTGCTTGTGGAATGCAACTGTTTGCACGCAAGTCACTTATTTGGAACCAAAAGTGAGGGAAAGGGAAGTAGGAGCCACAGAGTCAGGGCTTGATCAGCAGCCAGCCAGCCTCTGCGTCTTCCCATTGCCCCTTGCAGCAGCCTCTCTCACCTGGACCACTTCAAAGCCCATTAGAGGCATCTCCTGCCTCCCACCCGGTCTGAGGGTTTCCCTCCTGGCAAAGACTTCCGGCTCCTTTGTCTGGCTGTAACAGTAGATGAGGGTTGGAGGGGCTGCCACGGGGAGAGGTGGTTGGCCTTTTCTTGCAGTTCGCACATTCTCAATCCCAGAAGCAAGCGGGAGTGGGGCTGGAACTTCTGGATGGAAATGCCTAGGGTATTTAGTGTGAAAAATTACTGCACAATTGCAAAAAAACCCACACCCTCCCAAACCCCTAAATACCTTATAAAAGGACCAGAATTTTATGCAACAAGCAACATGACCCAAGAAAGACAAGCAAAGAGAGCGTTAACCAGGTAAACTCATTAGATGGGGCCGCTACTTTCCGTTGGGAGAACATTGACATACAAGCTTTGGCTTCTCGAGATTCAGCTGGAGGACTCTTCGGTGGAATGCAATGCCTCCTTCCTTTCTCCTCAGACTGAAATCTGGGCTATTGCAATTCCAAATGGACACAGAGTCCTGCCAAGTTTATAGAACTTGGAATGACCGTGTCGATTCCCACCACTAAGGGATAGCAGAAGCTGAAAGCTCGGAGAATAAGTAACATTTCCCTTGTGATTTCCCAACACATCTATTTTTATTTTAAGGGGTTCTGGGTTTTCATTTAGTTTTGTGAACAGAGCAACCCATATGGAATTTTCACCAACTCTACTCAAATAAAAGCACACGACTTCCCAGCAGTGCACTGACATATCCGCAGATTCAAGGGCGGGTCAGGGAGATTTGCAGACACTCACTTTCGAAGATCTGCGAGAAATTGCCAATGAATTTTCAATGGTACCTTCCAGGCACATGGCAGAATACAAGATTAATTGCTAAATCCATACACGAGAGATACTATCTTTGACATTGTATAGTTCATCATTTAAAAGAAGTTATAAAGCAGGTTTATCAACTTAATATATGTGAAATATATATATGTTTTATTTATAGTGCATATTTTTGGGGGGTAAGGGAGAGTGAAGAAAGAGATTCATAAGTAAATTGCCATGCATAAAACAGGTATATTTTTGTTGGCATTTTCAGTAAGATTTCTTGAAGATATATATTATTAGTAACTATCTGAAACTATCTTGTTCATTTATCTGTGTTCTTATTTATGGCATTCTTCCCAGCTTCTTCTGCTTCCGTCCGTACCCCATGCCCCGCCCCCCAATATGAGCTCCAGAGACCAGAGAGCTTGCCTGTCACCATGCTGTACCTCCAGAGGCAGCACAGCGCCTGAGATGTAGTTGGTGTTCAATAATTGAGCTTCCTCCTCATTTCGCCAACAAATAAAAACTTTCCTTCTCTTTGGATTTTTAATAGGGTAGTTCTTAAAAAACTGAATGATAGGTCAGTCATGAAAAAAGACATTGCGCATATCGGCGAGGTGACAGGGTTGTGCGCTGTCCATGTGGGCATTTGTTCGGCCTTGCACTGTATGTCAAACCGAGCAGTGTGCAGCATCATTTGTTTTTAAAATATCCGTCTGCTTCATTCTCAGGAGAAAAACCCCTGTATCAATGGAAGTCACATCCTAGTGGGGAGAGACAAACAGTAGAAAATGAATACATACTTGTCCAGTAGGGATAAGTGTTACGAAGAAAAGTAAAGTAGGACAGAGGGGTGGTCAGGGGAGGTTTCTGATCCAGGAGCCAGGGGCATCTGAGAGCGACCTGACGGAAGGGAAGCGGCAGACCTTGGAGGGAGCTGGAGGGAGAGCGGCGAGCGCAGTGAGGACAGGATGAAGCTCTCACCTCTCTAGTGGAGTGGCAGGGGGGCTGGGGCAGAGCAGGGGAAAGGGCAGGAGGTGAGATGGGAGAGGCAGGGCGTGTCACCAAGGGCTTGGAGGCCTGGTGTGGACTTGGGCTGTGACTCTCTGTTAAATAGGGAGGTCCCCAGAGGGTCTGGAACCAAGAGGTGCCTGGACTCAGCTGTGCTTTTCAAAGGTGAAGAGGATGAGGTGGGGTAGGGTGGTGAGAGGGGAGACACCAGACCAGTTAGGAGAGTTTGTAGTAATGCAGGTGAGGGATTGGTCACCTGGACCAGTGAAAGTGATGAGAAATGTTCAGTTCTGGATATGCTTTGATGGCAGGGCCAATAGGACCTGCTAATGGTTTGGGGATGGAATGTGGGAGGGGGAGCCAGGGCAGGCTCCAAGGCTTTCAGACTGAGTATTTGAGAGAATACCCTGGCCACTTAGTTAGAGGGAGAAGACTGGGAGACACAGGTTTGGGGGGAACTCAAGAGTTGATTTGGCCTTGGTTGGGTAGCTCAGTTGGTTAGAGTCAGCCCAATACACTAAGGTTGTGGGTTTGATCCTTTATCAGGGCGCATACAAGAATCAACCACTGAATGTATAAATAAGTGGACCAATAAATCAATGTTTCTTTCTCTCTTCCCGCATCCACCTCAAATCAATAAATAAAAATTTTAAAAATATATAAAAAAGTTGATTTGTAGTTGTATGTTAATTTGAGCAGTTTGATAGAACCTACAGGGGAGAGGCCAAGTGGGCAGTTGCATGTGAGGCTGGATTCCTAGCCAAAGACCTTCATTGACATGATGACCACAGAGCCCCCACCAATCAAGGGTCTAGGAGGATGGGGCCAAAGGTGGGGCCAGTGTCAAGCTCCCTACTGCTGCTGAAAGGAAGTGATCCCAATCCTCATGTCTGGAGCAGTGTTCCTTCATAGTTATCAGGAGCTTCTGTCACGGAGCCTCTGACTCTCCACTATCTGAGTCATCTGCAGGGGCCTTGTTTAGTCTGTTGCTTTCACGTTAACGTTCTGTTCCTTTATCTCTGAACCCTTGTGTTATTTATTGATTAAAGAACCATAAAGTGACCTGTTTTTCATAAGACAGAAGACCAGGGTTGAAACGTTTGGCTTTATACTGCAACGTGGTGACCCGCAGTCTGGAACACATAAAAGCACCCTCATTCTAACTCTCATTGAAGAGCTGTCCTGGTCTGGGAGTCTGCAGTAAGTGATAAGTATGGCAGGTTTCAGGTCCCTTCTTTGCAGAGGCTTACTAACCACCGCCTTTGGTGGCTTCAAAGATGGGTGTCCAGTAGGAATGCTCAGCGAGCCTGCCAAGATTACTCAGAGACAGGATTTAGTCTTTCCTAATCTTGGGAATCTCAGAAGTTCCAATTCCTTTGTAACTATTAAACTGCTATCCTTAGTCTCCAAGGATCCAGTATAGTCAGCCAGTGAATTCCTTTTTCCCTTGAACCTGCATCAGAAGCCCCCTGGGCCTTTCCCATAGCATAAATAGAATTCTATTCCAGTGCATATTGTCCCCTTCACAGGAAATAGTCTCTGAATTACATCACAGGCCAGTTCTGTATTCTGCTGACATTTGTCGTGGAGCTATCGTGGGAATGGCATGGTTCCTGTCCCACTGACTAGTATATGCCATCCACGTTCAAGATCCCAGAGCTGGTGGCAGAAATGGGAGAAACACAGGTGAGTGAAATTCTAGGATGTCTCTTTATCCTTCCAATGTTAAATGATTAGCAAAACGTTTCTTGAAATGTTTTTGTAAGCTCCCAAAGGTAGGTATATGGCAAAGCAGGGTGCTTTTCCTTATCTGTGCCACTTGCTGAGATGATAAACAAATTTATCTTTGGAAAGCAGGTGGGGTGGGGGAAGTGGATTGGGTCAGTGTTGCAGAAACCACCAGTCATCTCCCAGTATCTACACTTTCCTTCTTTTATGGTAGTAACATAGAACCCCCAATTTCAAGCTGTTCCTACAGCCCATTGGCTTTAAGATTACATTTCCCAGCTTCCCTTGCAGCTAGGCAAGCCATAAGACTGATTTCTGAGCAATGCAAGTTGGTAAAAGCATTTGGTGGCAGCTCCTAGAAACTCTACTTAAGAGACCTTATGTGTATGCACTTTGCCCGTGTTCCTCATGTCTTCCACTGTCCTGCTCCCTAAAATGTAGAAACCTCCATCCTAGAGCACAAGGTTGAAGCCATGCTTGATGGAATAGAGAAGATGCAGCACATCGTACCTCGAATGTCTCCTAGGCCTTTTATATGAGAGAAAAAAATTACTTTTATTTAAGGCCCTGTTTTTGAAGTTTGCTTGTCATCACAGCTGCTACAGCTAGCCAAATTTCCCCCTGATCAGAATGCTCAGGGGTGTGCCTCACGGTGTCATCCTCAGCTGGTGAGAACGTTGCACTTGTTCTTGCCAACAAGTCATGAAATTGTCAGTCACTATAAGACATTGTGCTATATTGTCAAGGTCAATCGTAAAGCATCACTTATTACCTGAGTATCAAAGAGTGAAATAATGGTTTCATATCTAAGGTGATTTGAGCTCACATGTCCCCTCAGGCACAGGGATTGGTCCCAACACACACCATTGTCTTCTGCTTTTTTGTTTCTGGCACTTGGACACTAAAACCAACAACATTTCAAAAGGCAGACGAGAGGAGCGCCTACCACTCCTTGACACTAGTTTTTATTGTAGCAGAAGTTACACATGTAAAAAATTCAAATGGTACAAAATTGTGTAAGGGAAAATGTGTCCCATATTCCTAGTCCCACTCCCTAAAAGTGACTAAGTCAGAAGCTTTTGGGATATCCTTCTAGAACTTTTCCATGTGCACAGAGCCCTTCTTTTTTAAAAAAGTATAAATGTGTAAATATATAACGCAAATGGGAGCATTCTATGCACACTGTTATATGCTTTGTTTTTAAATGTGATAATAATTTTCAGTATCTTTACAAACAGCATATAACGTTGACTTATATACAGTATCCCCTTGTACAGGTGATGTGCCAGAATTAATTTAACCAGTCTCCTATTAACATTGGTTTCCAGAGTCCTGCTATTGTAAATGTCGCTGCAACAGATTCACTTGCATGTGTATCTTTGTGCATATGTATCAATATATCTGTAGGAATAATTCATAGAATGGGAGTTGCTAGGTGAAATGGTATGCTGAATATGTCCATAGTCGTTGGCATTCCCGCCAACAGTATCAAGGTGGGTTTTTTAAACTCAGGTTCCCATCAGGAGCCACAATTTGACATCCACTTCATTTCCTATTCACTTACTACTTTGGTTATTTGGGTTTCTGTCCAGAGAAAGCACAGCATCTGACTCTTTCAAAAGCAAATGAGAAGCAGGGGAGTGAGTGGTCTGTTTCACTATGATACTGTGTATTGTTTAAACTGCATTCTGAGCAAAGGTTCCATCTTATTGCTGAAAGGATGCTAGTGCTCACTCTTACTTGAGGTATGGGTATACGAGCCCTCAAGAACTGAAGGAGCAAGCTGGGGAGCACTGGGGCAAAGGGTCAGGGATGCAGCAAGGAATATAAGGGCCAGTCTTCTAGATTCCAAACTCCAGGGAAGTTATTCCATCACAAAGACCTTGAATGTCATTGGAAACGGACACCTTATGTAAGGGCTGGGAGAAGCTCCCAATTTCGGGCTTATTCAGCATCCTGTGGTCTGTAACTCCCCATCCATCCCTACATTTAGCACTTCCCCTCTTCTCTCGGAATCTTCAAAAATCAGTTTTAGAGTACACACCGATAGTGGGGTGCTGATGGGTTTCTTTTTCCACATTATCTCCAGTGCTCAGTGAGTTGGTTGCATAAATACTTAGAACAAAAGAAGCTTTGCGTCTGTTCTGCTATGTTCACGCTCCCTAGTTTCCTGCCTGTTGTCTGTTTAATTTAGAAGAAGAGTTCCTTGTATCGAAGGAGAATGGGGAGAGTTGGAATGTGCCCCCTGCACCGGTAAAAGGGCCGCTCAGGAGCTCACGCCCCCCTTACTCCAGGGACAGGCTCCTTGGCGAGGCTGTCTTGGAAGTAGGTAGCACCCTCTCCTGGGCTAAATCCAAATGTTTTCTATTTGTCCTGAAGTCATCCAGGATAATAACCAGCATTTCCCTTTCTCTGGCAAGCTCTGCCCCATCACTGCCCCCTCCTGGCCCCTTCTATTTTTTATCTGAATGCTGCACTGACCCATTTGCCAATCCAAAGCAGTGAAATTGGAGATTTTAAGTAAGATTGGTTGGGGAGCAAGAACTTACTCCAGTACTTACTATGTGCAGGACACCAGGACGGGGGGGCAAATGAAAAGAAATAAAAGCTTTTCATCTAGGTAAAGAATATGGAGAATGAATAACTAAATGCACATGAAATACTATCTTAAACAATTACAAGACAATGCAGTGCTGAAGGGACTCTAAATATGTCAGAGATTCTAGAGCGGTGAGGTGGTGTTTGTGACCTACTGGTCTCTTCAGGAAAGGCGGACACTAAGACAGGAGTTGCCCTGAAGGACGGGGCCAGTCCCTCCTTGAAGAAGTAGTCTCTGGAAACAGATGCCCCGTAAGGCTCTTGGATTGAACCAGTTAACACAAAACTGTGAACCCTAAGCCTCTGGGACACTTCTACCACCAGCGTCACCAAGCAATTGTTTCTCAGTGAAATTCGCAGGAAACGGAGAGATGTCTGCTCCGTGTTCTATTGTACTTTGTTTCACCCAGACCTTTATTCTCACTGGCACACAAGTTCTGCTTTATTGAACCCCGTCCTCATGTTAAAGAGCGTGGGCATTGCTTACTCATCTTATAAGTTAAAGATTATTTTATGTCTGTTTTGCTTTTCCAATTTCAATGTAACAATAACAAAAAAAGTAACGATACTAGTTATCACCCAGTCCTCACCTGAAACCAGGCACATAATAATTTTACACTCTTTCCTCTGATGCTTGCTATCACCTGATGGGATAAAAGCTATCGTTACTATCTCTACTTTTAAGTGAGGAAATAACAGTTCAAAGATGTTTAGTGACTTGCCAAGTGGCCGGCGTGGGACCTGAACCTGGACGACCAGCTTCGGAGACCTTGCTCGTGTCTACGTGCACGTACTTGGCCTCAGTATTTGAAAGTGATTAATAAATGTGTGACTAAGAAAATAATCATGTTATCAAGTATAGTTTATTTAATAAAGATTAATGTCTTTTGGGCATCATGGAATGGAGCTAGGGAGGAAGTGAAGCATTCCTGGTGCCTTGGGAATGCTCGTTGCTGGAGGAGGCTGTGAGCGCAGGCTCGGCCACTCCGACAAAGCACGCAGCCCAGATCTGCAGGGTCAGGGCCAAGGCATAATGAATGCTTACTGTGCTCAGGAAGTGCGCTCGCTCAAAGTCAAACTTCATTGTTTCATTTAATCGCCACAGCAACCTCACCTTACAGATGAGCCTCAGAAAAGTGAAGCCACTTGCCCAGGGTCACACAGCTAGTGACAGGTGGAGTCCCTTGGGCACTTGACCACTGCTCCCCTGGACTCCCTTCAGGTTCCCCTCTGAATGGGGCAGGGGGCAACAGGAGGGCCAGAATCTTCCTGGGTTCTGCAAATGTGTGTGCTGTGGAAGGTTCTTCCCGTGCTGGAGGGTTCTAAGGTGTGAGTCTGTGCCGAGCGAATCTGGAATGGGCCTAGAAGAATCACACCAAGGCCCAAGAGAAGACTACAAATATGTCTGTATAATGTGACCTCTTGTCTTCAGAAGCAGGAATGGGTCTTGTAATTTCAAAGTATCTAATTCTGCTGGTGGCACCATCAGTACTTAATATATACAAAGGGACGAATGAACAGCTGAGTGATGGCCAAGGCAGCCCCTGTGTTTGGGTAGGAGTCTGCTCAGAAGCCCCTGTCTTCCAGGGGCTTTACTTGATACATATCATTACTTGATACATATATCAAGTAATGGTTCTGGGTGCTCTCATGGAAAATCTCCACAAAATATTATCAACTGGATTTTTGGTTTGGGACTCTGAAGAAAGAACATCTGGGTTCAAGTTCTAGCCACTCCTAGCTCTTTATCCACATGAAGCCGGTGAACCTCTCCAGATCTCAGCGTCCACTGTAGGGTGCTGTGAGTCAGTGTAGACGGAGCCCCGGGCTGGAGTGAGTGTTTGGTAAATGCCGGGTGCAGTAAGAGCAAAGCCAGTGTGCCAGGCCACCTGGAATCAGCGCAGGCTCCAAGCTTCACAGCACAACAGCAACCTGTGTCCCCTGCATGGGAGTGTAAGATTCTCAGTCCCAAACTGAACCCAACATAGAGGGACAAACACCTGGCCCCAGATATAATTTCCTCTTGCAGCTCATTGCAGCCCTGAGGAAATCGCCAGGGGGCAGGGCCTGGGAGCCCCATAATTTCCAGAGCCCTTCTCCTAGACTGACACATAATTGTCAGATTGTTTTATGAGAGCAGCTTCCTGCCCCCTTCCTGCCTTGCTTCCAAATGTGCTCATTCCCGAGGAAGCCTCACTTCTCCCTCTCGCCCTTAATCGCTCCTTTCCTGCCCGCCCCAGCCCCAGGGCCGGGGCGATTTCCTAAATCACTCAGGATTGGCTTCCAGTACTGGCGCCCAGGGTGGGCTGGAGGAGAGGGCAGCGTTTGTTCTAAGTGGCTTGTGACCTGGAGGTCAGAGATGCTTCCATTCTGTTTGATGTCTTTCCCAGGGGGCCTTCGTTCACCCACCCCTTCTCCCTCCCTCCTGAGCTGGTTTTAATTCTAAAGTCAGGAAGAGATTAGGGAATTGAGTCCTGCTGCTTTTCCGATCCAGTGCGGCGCTGAAGGCCCGAGGTGGCCAGCAGGAGTCCTGCCGCGGTTCCGCAGCCCTTTAGCCCCTTCCACACCAAACGCCGGAGACTTTCGCAATATTCCATTTTGAACAGAGCTCTGCCAGATTCACACAAGAGAGTCCTCTCCTTATGGCATTTCCCCTCCAAAAGCTCTTAAGACGAAGTGAAAAGTCCTAACATTTTTAGCTTATTTTCCCCATTTGAGGAATTTCAGAGGAAGCAGCACGGGGCTTTTTGTATTTTAACTGTGTTTTTTTTTTTATTACTAAAGCAATACACAATCATGGTAAAAATTTCAAACAGAATCATTTCCAGACGTAACCACAGTTAACAGAATTTTGTATATCCTTTCAGAAATGTTCTGGGCACATACAAGCACACAAATGTGTCTATATTTTTAATATATATTTTTTGCACAAGTGGGAGCATGTTGGACATCTTGTTCTACAATTTGTATTTTCACTTAGTACATTTTGGATGTTTTCCATTTCAATAAATCTAGATTTACTCATTAAAAAAATTGCGATTCTGGGAATGTACTTAATGTATTTCACCAGCCTGTTATTGATGAATATTTAGGTTGCTTTGCTTTATTGCAAACAATGCTACAACAAATATCCTAAACCTACATCTGTAACTTATATTTTTAAAATTACTTCCACTTAGAGGGGTATTTTGGGGGGGACATTTCGGCAGATGTCAGATGGTCCTTCCAGAAGATGCTGCCGTTTTAAGCTCCAGAAGGAAGGTATGAGGGTGCCCGGTTGTGCGGCTGTCACTCATGCGTGTGCCGTCAAGCTTTTAACTTTGCCACTCTTAGAAGTCAGTGCATTCTCTTATTATTTAAGTTAGTATTTCCTGGAGACTGAGTTTCCAATCTTATTCCCAAACAATCACTATTTTTTTTTCTGTGAACTTTCTGCTCATGTAAATGTAACCATTTCCCCATTGTATTTTTATTTACGTCTTAATAGATTTGAGAATCTCTTTATATGTAAAGGAAAAGAACCTTTTCCTGTCGTAGGTGTTTTCAGCAGTTCCCCACGTTCTCACTTGTCATTTGGTTTTATGATATTTTTCCCATGTAATGTTTGAAATTTTATTTTAATGGCAAATTTATTAGTTCTTTCTTTGCTTCTGAACGTGCTTACAAACTCTTCCATTAACTAAGGTTTTTAAAAAAGGCCCCATGCTTTCGTTTTTTTTGTATTTAAATCCTTACTCCAACAAAAATTTGGCAAAAAGGATCAATCATGTGATAGAGGTCAACTTTATTTCTCACCCCCAATCGTTGCTCTTATGCTGTGTGTTAATTAGCGCATCTTTTTCTTTCTTTCTTTCTTTTTTTTTTTGGCACTTTGAAAAATGAAACTTCTTAATATAAGGGAAACACTTACTTCATGATGATGGTTTTCCCATTCTGTGAAGCTCTTTAGAGAAGAAAGTAATTTGATCCTCTGCTGACTTTGAAGATGTTGAGACCCATCTTCCAGAAAGAAGCACAAATTAATTGCTAGTCTTTGACAAGTCTTCAGGAAATGCATGAATCATAAGATGGGTTCCCGAGGCTGTGTTTTCCGTTCATTCAGGAAAGAAGCACTCGTGGCCTCTCTGTGCAGTGGCCTGTGGGTTCTCAGAAACGCCTGAAAACAGTACTTACCCTTTGGAAGTTGATAATCTAATAGGGGAGTGCCAGGTCTTCCATTCTGTGGAGGCGTGTGTGACTGTGTGCCCATGTGCCTGTGCCCTGTGCATGTATGCTCATGTGCACACATACGTGTGTGCCGGTGTGCTCATATGTGCACATGTGCCTGTGTACACATGCATGTGCACACATGTAGGTGTGTGCCCATGTGTCTGTGCACATGTGTGTGCACATGTGTGCATATGTGTGTGCCAGTGTGCCCATATGCCTGTGTTCCCACATGCTCGTGTGTGCATGCAAATGTACCCATGTACCCATGCACACTGCAAACACATGTCATGTGCATGTGTGTCTGCCTATTTACAGCTCTTTAATGTGCCCTGGCTTCCTAGGGCCTTGAAAATGTGAGAAAAGGAGATTCAAATATATTGAATTGATTCTTTTGAGAAATAAGCTATTGAATAATTGAAAGTGAAACAGAACATCAACAAATATTTTAAGGTACCTGTACTGTAGGAAAGTGTACACTGTGTGTATTTCTGTGTGTTTTTATTTGCCTTATAAACAAAGTCTTTCTGAGGAGAGCACCCCCTCATGTTCAGAATTTCAGAGTTGGGGGTAGGGAAGAAAAGAACTATTCGGTATTATCCCCATTTTACTGAACTAAAGCTTTGTGTCTTACCCATGCTACTGCTAAGTAGCAGAGGGAGAATTGTAATCCAGCTCTTTCTACCTAAGAGTCGTGGTGGCTACTGTCAGGTTTCTACCCAGTAGCTGCTCCCCCAACCCTTTACATGCGATGAACACTGGTTTTATATGGGGTGAGAATGCCCAGCCTAAGGCCAACGGACCATCCCACTTCCTTTCCTAAGTCTCCTTTGTACGGACTCTTTTGCAGCTCGTTGACTGCATTGGTCTACTAGGGCTGCCATAACAAAACCCCACAGACTGGGTGGCTGAAAACACAGAAATTTATTTCTCACAGCCTAGAGGCGGGAAGTCCAAGATCAAGGTATCGGCAAGATCATCTTCTCCCAAGGCCTCTCCTTTGGCTAACAGATGGTTGCCTTCTTGCTGTGTCTTCACACTGTCTGTCCTCTGTGTGCATGTACCTGGTGTCTCTCTCTGTGTCCAGATTTCCTCATTTAAGGACAGCAGTCAGGGTGATTCAGGGCACAGCCTCATGGCCTCATTTTAACTTAATCTCCTCTTTAAAGGCCATGTCTTGAAATGTACTGACATTGTGAGGTACTGGGGTTTAGGACTTCAACATATGAATTTGGGGAGGGGCCAGGCACCACTCAGTTCATAGCAGAAAGCAAACCTAGTTTGGCCATTGAGACCTGAAGGCAATTTAAACTGGGTACTACTAGGATGGGTTTTCTTCCCACATCCTCAGGCCCCTGTGAAGAGAAAGCTTTTATCCTCCTGCTTGCCTGTGCAGCTTAGGATGCTGATGCCTGGAGCTGTGGTAGCCAGCTTGTGATCATAAAGTGAAAAAAAAAATGCATAAAAAGCCTCTGTACTGGGTATGATTAAGCAGAAGGACAGAAAGACTTGCAACCTTCACGAAATTGCTGAGCTGCTGAATGAATCCTGAGATCATTCATTTCCAGACTTCTAGTTAAGTAAAGAAAAAAATGTCCTTATGGTAATTCTGCCACTGCTCATTAAGTTCTCTGTTATTTGCAGCTGAAAACATCCCTAAGTAATATGGAACTTCATTATTTCTCCACTGAACTATACTGAGTCCCAGGGAAAGCATGGCCAACCTGTCTCGTGTTAATTTTAAAACACTGGGATGCTGCTTAGGCCGCCCCAGCTTCCCTCAGCAGCCTGCTAGTGCTCATCAGCCAGGACTTCCTCTTCCACCTCCCTGAGTGCTTTTACCTTTTCTGTGCACTCCAGCTCCCCTGACAGAGGGTTGGAGGAGTCTGCTTCCTGCTAAATAGAGTATGGCTTTTGTTTATTTTTAAATTCATTCCTATGAAGTTCTAAGGGCTATCGAGGTTCTCACATCAAGGATTTGATGAACAAATCTATATTCTCTCTGTACATTAACTCTGATTTTTATGGACCTTAAACATAGCCCATGTTACTCTGATCATTGGAATAAGAAGTTGGGTGTTTAGGGAGGGTTTTTGATTTTCACTTTAGATCCTTCTTTGCAGTTTTACCATGTTCAGTTGTTCCTTGTATTATTTAAAACATGAATGCACATTGTGATCACTGAAAGTGGGGAACATAGCCTTTTTTCTTTCTTTTTTTTCTTTCCCCTTCCTTCCTTCTTTTTAGAGAGTGGGGAAGGGAGGGAGAAAGAGAGGAGAGAAATATCAATGTGTGTGAGAGAGAAACATGGATCAGTTGCCTCTTGCCCACCCCCAATGAGGGGGTGGCCAGCAACCCAGGTGTGTGCCCTGATAGGGAACTGAACCAGTGACCTTCCACTTTGCAGGATGACACTCAACCAACTGAGCCATTGCCCATCAGGGCTCCATCTCCCTCTTTCTAAATGAAGGCCCTAATATTTTTACCCCTTTGGTAGATGCTCTCTTATCTCTTTGAGTTCAGGTAAGTGTTTCCCCATCATGTGGAGAGAAGAAATGGTGGAATAGTGGGTGCTATGGAATGGCAAGTAAGAACCAGTCTTTGCAGTTATTCTGTCTAGGTCTGAATTCTAGCTCTGCTCCTACCAGTTTTGTGACAGGGCAAGTTACCTCGCCTCTCTAAGGTTCAGTTTGCTCATCTAAGAAATGGGGGTGAAATTAGGATTCATATGATAGAGCTATTGAGAGGATTTGATATCTACTGTCAATTAGGTGCTTGGCTCAGTGCCTCGCATATCATAAATGCTTGCTCAATGTCTGTTATTCCTGTTGCTATTACGTTTTTATGCTGTGCCATCATCATGGACTTTTTTTTAAGACTTTCATTTTTAAAACGTTTTATTTTGATATAATTTTAGGCTTAAAGAAAAATTGCAAAAAAGTACAAGGAATTTCTGTATACCCCTTACCCTAGGTTCTTTCACTTTTAAATCTTACATTATCGTGGTACATTTGTCAAAACTAAGAGACACTGGTACCTTACTATGAACTAAACTCTTAGGGTCCAGTCCAGGCTATCACATTGCATTCAGCTGTCATGTCTCGGCAGGATCCTTGGGTCTGGGAGTTGTTCAGCCTTTTTTTTTTTTTTTCCCATGACCTTAACCATTTTAAGGAGTGAGTCCATGCCACTTCTCCCTTTTCCAGAGTCTTCTGAGCCCACAGACAAGAGTAGAGAACATTTGATTAAAGGAGGTGAACTGGGTCCTTCCGCTCTGAAGGTGGACATCTGCCTTTGGAGGAGCTCCTTCTAGAAGTTCCCACTTGCAGATGGGCTCTGTATGTCGTCGGAGGTCAGAATGAAGATATGTGGGCAACACAGAGTGTCCTCAGGGGGAAACTTTAATGTATTTGTAGTAAGCTTGGTAACTGGCAAGTCTTTTTTGTTTTGTTTTTAATCCTTACCCGAGGACATGCTTATAGACTTTAGAGAGAGGGATGGGAAGGGAGAGAAATATCAGCGGGTTGCCTTTCATATATACCCTGACTGGGGACCAAACTTGAAATCTAAGAATGTACCCTGACAGGGAATCGAACCAGCAACCTTTCGGTTTATGGGATGATGCTCCAACCAACTGAGCCACGTTGGCCAGGCGAGTAACTGGTAACTCTGGCTTCTTACTTCTATTATGTTCTGGGTGACACCAGAAACTCTTGTCAACCATCATGCTGAACCCTCCCTCTTTGCCCCTGTTGGATAACCCTACAGCTATTCCCTGCAAGTTATAGATGTACAGGGGACAGAAGTCATGTCCAAAGGAAGGAAAAGGTCTCCAGTTGAGCAGATCACAGCCATGAACACTGCTACCTTCTGGGGCTTAGTACTTTTCCATCCATGGTCATGTTCAGACAGCCCTGAAGGACATCTGAGGCCCATTAAGTCCAGATTTACATTCTTCTCCAACAAATGGCAGTGATTCAGAAAGTTTGTTTATTTAACATAAAATGCAATTTAAAAAAGGGTTAGCCCCTAGGGTACAGGAGTTTATGTGACTTCATGCCCCTCTTTCTGGGGTAGAATAAACAAAACAGGGAAATGGCAAAGTATAGAGGGTTTTTCCTCCTTCTTTGTGGATGGCTAGTCTTCTTTTGTTTATAATACTGTGGGGCGAAACTCCCATGTAGGAAGGAAAAAGAGAGATTGTTTTCTCTGGAGTAGAGTTGTTTGTGCTCATATTTATGGAAGCTGATTAGTTTTGGAAAACCTAATTCCTTCCTTATCACTTTTCAGTTAACTGTATTGTTTCTACTTCAAGTTGGGCAGTTTTGTTGCCCATGTTTATGTAAAGTCTTGGGATGAATCTTAGAATTGGTGGAACTGAGTATTTAAAACTGTTCCTTGAGTACTCACACACACGACTGAATTGTTCTCCGCCTTAGGTTCCATCGGAGCCTGCAGGGCTGGCTGGTTCCAGAGGAGCCCTTCCGTTCACCAAACCCGGAGTGAGGAGGTTCCCCTGGAGTCGGGCTGTCCTTCCCAAAGTGAATTGAGGAGATTCAAAATTGTGCTAACAGCTTTAATGAGGAATAATTTACATGCCATAAATTCCTTTTGTAAAGTCAACATATTAGTGTACAACATAATGACTCGATATTTGTATCTATTGTGAGGTGATCACCACAGTAACTCTAGCTAACATCCATCATCCATGTACCTCCTAAAGAGTCTTTGAGCCCAGAGATGCTGTTGGGGGTGGCTCCAGCACCAAGACTGGAGGCTGGGAAGATCAGAGTCAGAGGAGTGGAGAGAGGACATGTGAATGACAAACAGTCAGAGTGGTGTTTAACAGAAAAGTGGGTCTTGATAGTAAATATCTCCAAGTGCTATTCAACTATCAGCCATTGATGCGAATAAGGTGTAAACTAAGTTATTCAATATTTAACCAGAGAGCTTTTTTCCTCAGTATTAATAGGTCTAACTTAACATTTAAATACTGCAAGGGATTATCAGACTCTTGGGTGGCACTAGAGTTACGTGGTAGTAAATATGGCTAGAAATGGCCCTGGCTGGTGTAGCTCAGTGGATTGAGCACGGGCTGTGAACCAAAGCATCGCAGGTTCGATTCCCAGTCAGGGCACATGCCTGGGTTGCAGGCCATGGCCCCCAGCACCCACACATTGATGTTTCTCTCTCTCTCTCTCTCCCCCTCCCTTCCCTCTCTAAAATAAATAAATAAATAAATAAATAAATAAATAAATAATAAAAAACCCAAGCAATACATTTATAAAAAAAAATATATGGCTAGAAATGAGTGGGTCCTGGTAAGAGTTTGGGATGATTTTTGTTGTGGTGGTTATTGCTGTGATGAGATTTGGTCTACATGGAACCAAAACTTCCTGCCAACACAGCTTTGTTAAAATTCACACATCTGTCACAGTTATATTTTGGACTAATATGAAGAACTGTCCAGCTCTCATTTCAAAGATACGGTACACAGATTGAGAGGCTTGGCATGAAGTCATGTAGCAAATTGTTGACAGGCACAGTTCCCGGCCACGGCATCCGTAACAGGCCTCAGAGGATTAGTGTTCTGAGCTTCTTGCCTGCTCTGGAGCCTGCTGTGCTTCATAAGTATCAGGAGGAGTGATACTGAGGACCTAAGGGTCCCGAAGGGTGAGCCACGATTGCTCTTGGAATAAACAGTCGGGGGCAGGTGAGGTACGCAGAGGTGAGGCCAGGTCCTAGCATAAAAGCCGTCAGCCAGGAACTGGGGCCTCACAGCCCCACCCTAAGGTTCCAGGCAAGTGTGTAAAAGAGCCTCCACCCTTTAACTTCCTGCTGAGACGCAGTCTTGTTTCCATGCTGTTTTTCATTCCTGTCTTTCATTGTGATTCTAGTACCATCATGGCAACGCGTTATCTTTGAGAGTCGTCAGAAAGGCACCACTTCAGGAGAAGGTTCCACCGGAGTGGAGTGCAAGGGCGGCTCCTTATGCCACCCCAGTCCTAGTGGCTCCTTTCCCTCAATGAGTCTGTTTAATGAATCAAGAATATTCCATTAACCAAATGGGTTTGGCTGCCAACAGGAATGTTCCAAAGAAAATAAATGAAAACTCGTCTACTTTGTACTGTTTTGATAGGCAGTCCCTTTTTAAAATCATGGTGCCTGGGCTGTCTCTTTTTGGGTTGAAGCATATTAGAACCAACTTACACCGAAAGGGCTGTCTTCATGCAGTGACAGTTCATAGTTCAAAATGTACAGAGCTTTACTCTCCTTTTTCCCTCACGCCTAGGACTCTGCCCGCTGAGAAACAGAACCTTGAAAGTGGCACATTAAGTCTTTGGAGCCATTGGCTTGAGAATCTAAACACTGAGTGCAGTTATAGCAACAACAACAACAACAACAAAAGCACTAACAACAATTATTATTTAAAAACATAACCTATTGATCAGAACATATACAAATGCTTTCATATCTCTTTAAATGACAACTCTTTAAATGTCAAGTAAGTTTGAAGGAGTGGAGAATACTCCATCAAATGACCAATGGCTTCACTCTCTCCACTTTAGGAGATATGGAATTCTCTCGGGAGGAACTGACGACTCCAAAGCTGTAATGTTGAAGAGGCTAATGCACCTCTTCAAGCTGGAAACTCTCCTGCTCAGTATTATCCCTACTTATCAGATGAGGCAGCTGCTTATCTTTAGCTGACTAGTCAAGAGAGCCCACTAGTCAAGAAGTATGTAAGAGTCTCAACTTGGTCTCAGGCAGAGCTGGGTTCAACATCTTGTGTGATTTCACATCTTGTGTGACCTTGAACAAGTTATTTAACCTCTGAGCATGCCTTTCTCTCCATTCCATGGACTGGCTGGGCAGTTTCTCTGCTGGTTCACTCATGTGGCTACTTAGCCACTTGCATCTAGGCTGGAAGATCCAGGACGGCTGTGCCCACATGTCTCGGGTGGTGAGGGCTCTGGTTTGGGCGTCTTCTTTGTCCTCCAGCAGACATCTCCTTATGCAGTAGCTGAGACTGGCTTCCTTAACAGTGGCCTTAGGGCAGCTTTCTAAGATGCAGCTTGTCTTATTAATGAACCGTGATTGACAATTATAATTAGATCTGGCAACTAACAAGAGGGAGAAAGCAAAACTAAAGACCTGGAAGTTCTACAGGTAATTATCTTATGAAAATCTAGTGCAAGAATTCTTTTTAAAAACTTTGAAAGTCTGGGAGCTTTGCAAATAATCCTAGGTGCTGAGGAGTGGATTAAGATCTTGGAAATATGAAGTCCTTTACTTTTGTATTGTGGAATTGTCATCTGGAACCAGGAAACTGCAGCATCTTCCCAGCACCTCACCTTTTGGAAGTGATGTTTCTTCTCCTGCAGACTGACAGTGTATCCCTGGCTCGGGCGAGGCCCTGACACAGCGGTCAGTGGGCATCCAGACACCACAGCCATCATTTCTCAGAGTTGGACATAAAAGCAGAAACAAAAACAAAAAAACAAGGAAACCTTTTGGACCACTGTATTATAAAAATGGGTAATTCATTAAATTTTTGTTTATAACTCAAGTCGTTTTAAAGGTAACTTTTGGAATAAGATAAACTCCATTGACTTCCAAAGAGCATCACCTCTCCCTGGGTGTTATAACATCACGTTTCTAAGCAAAATGTTTTATTCAAAACTTTTAAGGGGAAAAGTATTTAACAAGCTGCTATCACGTAATAAAGAGTCAAGGGAGAACGTGTTACTGATTACTAGGAAATCATTTTGATTATACCTGGAAAATCCCATCTTTAAAAGTGAAAACTTAGTTTAACTTAGGGACTTTGTCGTATATTTATAAGGTTGTTGTACTAAAAGTCCTGTGTCTGGGTTTTAAGTACCAAATAGTTTTAAAATCAAAGTGAGTTCTGTATGTAGAATAAAATGTTAAGTACGCTTTCCTTCAGAAATCAAAGAAAGTCTGTTAACAAAGTTCAGTTCCATACTGTAATCAAGAAAACCTCAAATCTTTTGACTCAAACAGCAGATCTAATATAAAGATACTGTCTTTTCCATGTGAAATTTCACTACTTGGAATTATTCAGGTAAAACTATGGGGGAACCCTGGCTGGTATGGCTCAGTGGATTGAACGATGGCCTGTGATCCAAAAGGTTGCCAGTTTGATTACCGGTCAGGGCACATGCCTCAGTTGCGGGCCAGGTCTCCAGCTGGGGGCGTGTGAGAGGCAACTGATTGATTTATCTCTCACACATTGATGTTTCTCTCCCTCTGTTTCTCCCTCTCTTGCCCTCTCTCTAAAAGTAAATAAATAAAATCTTAAAAAAAAACATAGGGAAAATTGAGAGTTTAATGTTAGTGACGTGGACCAAGAGATACACATATTTTTAATTATTTTCATCATGAAATGTGAATGAAAAGAAAGAATAATGAGATTGATTCTTCTGTGTGTGTTTTTTTTTAGTCTAATAAAGTCTATAGAGTTTCTATATATGGTTACTATTGTTATAACATACATTACATTTTCTCTTGGTGCTGTAACAAATTACCGTAAACTTAGAGGCTTAAAACAGTGCAAATTTATTATCTCAGAGATTTTTAGGCCAGAAACCTGGGTGGGCTTAGTCTTCTGTTCTTGGTCTCACAGACTGAAAGCAAGGCATGGCCAGGTCTGAGATCCTTCCTGGAGGCTCAGGGGAGGAATGGCGTTTGAGCTCAGGTTGCTGTCAGGGTTCGGTTCCTTGTGGCTGCAGGACTGAGGCCCCATTTCTTTGCTGCCTGTCATCTGGGCCCTTCCCTGTGCTCCTAGGGACCTCTCATGAGGAAGCCTTATCAATAACAACAACAAAAAGGCTTTCGGGAGGACTTCCAGCCAAGATGGAGGCATAGGCAAACACACTGTGCCTCCTCACACAACCAAAAGAAGTACAACAACAATTTAGAAACAAAAAACAACCTGTATCAACAGAAAATTGAACTGTATGGAAGTCCTACAACCAAGGAGTTAAAGGAAGAAAGAAACAGCCAATCAGAAAAGAATGAAGAAATAAGAATCACAAAAATGAGGAGAGGTTTAGGAACCTCCAGGATATCTTTAAACATTCTAACATACGATTTATAAGGGGTACCAGATGAAGAGGAAGAGCAACAAGTGGAAAACTTATTTGAACAAATAATAAAGGAGAACTTCCCCAATCTGGCAAAGGAGATAGACTTCCAGGAAGTCCAGGAAGCTCAGAGAGTCCCAAAGAAGTTGGACCCAAGGAGGAACACACCAAGGCACAACATAATTACATTACCCAAGATGAAAGATAAGGAGAGAATCTTAAAAGCAGCAAGAGAAAAGGAGAGAGTTACCTACAAAGGAGTTCCCATCAGACTGTCAGCTGATTTCTCAAAAGAGACCTTGCAGGCAAGAAGGGGCTGGAAAGAAGTTTTCAAGTCATGAAAGGCAAGGACCTACATCCCAGATTGCTCTATCCAGCAAAGCTTTCATTTAGAATGGAAGGGCAGATAAAGTGCTTCTCAGATAAGGTCAAGGTAAAGGAGTTCATTATCACCAAGCCCTTATTATATGAAATGTTAAAGGGGCTTATCTAAGAAAAAGAAGATAAAACATATGAACAGTAAAAAGACAGCAAACTCACAGTTATTAACAAACACACCTAAAACAAAAACAAAAGCAAACTAAGCAAACAACTAGAACAGGAACAGAATCACAGAAATGGAGATCACATGTGGGGTTATCAGCAGGGGCATGGGAGGGGGAGAGAGGGGGAAAAGGTACAGAGAATAAGTAGCAAAAATGGTAGGTAGAAAATAGACAGGAGGAGGGTAAGAATAGTAAGGGAAATGTAGAAGCTAAAGAACTCATGACACATGGACATGAAGTAAAGAGGGGGAATGTGGGTGGGAGAGTGTGTACAGGGTGGAGGGGAGTGAAGGAGGGAAATGGGACAACTGTAATAGCATAATCAATAAAACATACTTAAAAAAAAGGCTTTCAGAACTTGAAGGACAGGCCTTAACCCTTGTAAGCCTTGAGGTCTCAGGGACTGTCAAAGGACATTAAGCCCATGCCTTTAAAACATAATGTCTCTTGTATTTAATGACTGAATATTCAGGTGTCCTCAGCATTGGTGTTGGGTTTGATTACTGAGTTCTGTTGCCACCATCGCCACCTTTCCTGGGACCACCCCGCCATCACTTCCTTGGTGCTGTGAGTGAGTTTTCACCATGATAATTATCGTTCTCGTGGCCAGTCTCACCAGTTCTCATGGCCTTTAGAAGAATAGGGTCTCCCTTAGACACATTTGCTTTTGCAGATCTGCTTTTGCAGATTTTTAAAAAATCGAATTTATTGAGCTACAGTTTACGTATAATAAAAAGCACCTGTGTTAAGAGTACATGTTGATGTTTTGTGAGAGTTCGACATCGTGTGACCACCACCACAATTGGGATTTGCATTTCCGTCACCCCAGAGTGTCCGTGGGCCTCATGCCCATCAATCCTTACCCCTCATCTTCCCCACCCCAGGCAACCACTGGCCTGCTTTCTGTCACCATACAATTGATTTGTTGTTTCTAGGGTCACACACACACACACCCACACACACACACATTTGTCTGGCTTCTTTAACTTTGTGTAATGTTTTTGAGATTCATCTATGTTGTCAGGTATATCAGTAGTTTTTCCTTTTTATTGCTGAGTAGATTTCTATTGTATGGATATACCAGAATTATCCTTTTTTTCTGTATTACTAGATTTGTTAACATCTTCTTAAGCATTTTTATACTTATATTAATGAGAGATGTTGGTTTTCTTAAATGTCTTTGTCTGGTTTTGGCATCAGAGTAATATGGGTCTCATAAATTGAATTGGGAAGTATTTGGGACATTTATTGCCAGTTCCAGATGGCATTTCTAGGCCATTTGTTGGGCATCGCTTCCCCAAGAGGCCCAGAGTTGTCCTTCAATGAGCTTTTGCACAGAGGCGGGCTCCTGGGGTTTTGGGGCTTGGCAGCAATTCCCTGTTCCTGTTTGGGATATGGGTACATCAGTAGGTGCCCAGACGCCAAATGTCCAAATCCCTGACCTTCCACAGGACTTCAACCTCCCGCTTGAGTCCAGCTGTTCCTGCCTCGCTGGTGCAAGGCAGAGCCCTCCACCCTCCCTCTGCGATGATCTAGTACAATCCTCCTAAATCAAAATGGCAGTCCCGTTGTAAGTGGAGGCATAAGGGAAGGGGCCTGGACAGGGCTGACGAGAGGGGTAGGAATGCTCACACCTTTAAGAAACAGAGTCAGGCCTTGCCTGAGGGTAGAATGGGGAAAGGAAACACTCCATGTTCCATTGTAAGTATCCAGAAGCAAAAATTCAGGAAAAAAGTTAGTCTTCCCCATAAACATTCTCTATCAAACCAAGGAATATTTAGATCCATATATAAACTTCCAGGAAAGGAATCTTACACATCATATTACCTCCTTCCTTAGCCATGTATCCTTTGCAAACGTGGAGGCTGTCCCTCATCTCCATCCCTCAGACATGGCCAAAGATACTTGAAAACTACTATTTTATGAAGTTTTGGGGGGGGCAGGCAAATAAAAGTCCTGCTGAGCTAGGCTGATTCCCCAGATACCCTGAGTTGGCATGTAGATTGGGCTCAGAGTCCTGGCGGGCAAAGTCAGGACAAGGAACGCATTATGACGATTTCCAGCCCAGGATGGAGTTCACTGCATCATGCCATAGAAAACCCATGATCTCCAAGTGCCTTTGTCACTGTTTTTGGCTAAATATTACAGCAAGGATCATCGTCCTCAATGTATAGGTTCTATTCTTATTGTGTGAGTTTGTGCATGTGTAAACACATGTGTGCGTGCAGTTAATATAGTCATCCTGTGAGTATGGCATTAGTATCTTGAGAATGTTGAGAATGTGTTTCCCTGTGTTGTTAGGAGACTCACTGTAGACTCCTGCAGAGGCTGGAACAAGTTACCTGAGCCATGGCCATTCACAGAGACTCTAGGGTGTCAGTCCCCATCACCAGGTAGTGCCACTGCGAACCAGGCATGTAGCTCAGATAGGAAACCAGAACTGTGTGGGAAGTTTGTAGGAAACACTGACTGGTTTATTAGAGGAGCTGGAGTTAGACTGTGAGTATAGCAAGATACTGGGATAAACCAGTTCTCAGGAGCCAAGGAACCAAGATGGTGCTGGGAGGCCATGTAGCAGAAAGCCAGGAGGAGTGAAACAGGATGAAGTGAAGGAATCAAGGCCTTATTTTTACAAGTAGCAGCTTGAGAGAATGAAAAGTACAGATAGTAGGGAGGTAAGTCACCAAGTTCAGGTTCTGCCTTTGCCACACTACAATCTTGTGGCCTTGGCCTTTCTTCCCTTACTCTCTCTGGGCCTTGGTTTCCTCATCTCTAAAAAGAATGTTAAAGGGGTCAGTGATTAGATTATGTCCAGAGTTCAAGTCCTAAAGCTGTATGTGAGGACATGTGTTCTTTATTATTATCTGCTTGTTGGTTTTATAATGTTCTTTGTAAAGTTGGTAGCTGGTCTGCAATGTTATCAGTGGGAACAAAGAAAGGAGAGTTTGTCTCTGCCTCCAAGGCAGGGGTCAGGCCCAGCGAAGGCCCTCAAAGAGGGGCCAGGAGTCAGAGGCTACTCACCATTCATTCATTCTGGAAGATTTTTCTTGCTTTCTGTAAAAGATTTTGTACTTTATTTAAGTGTACAGCAACTTTGCTGAAGGAAGCTAGAAAAGCTCTAGTATCCTAAGAGTTAAGCAAATTCCACACAAATTTTGTAATTTTCCTTATAACCAATAAGGTAGGTTCTATGCACAATTATACTGAGCATAAATATTGATGGCTCTTAGAGTTGTCAGCATGCTGTTTTACCAAGCTCCCCAGCTTCTGAGGAACCACATCTGTCTTGGGAACTGCACCCTCACCTGCCCACACCCACCCACCCAACCTCAGGGAGAGCAGGCCTCGCAACGCAATGCAGTCCCTCTCTCAACACCTTCTCCTTGCTGGAAATCTGCTTTGAAACTGAGAAAGCATCACAGGAATCATTTTGGAATAATTTTTGCTTCAGAGCTCAGAATTTTCATGAGTGAAAATAGGAGGAGGAATAGATTTGGGACCGAGGAAGGGACAACTAATGACTCAGATCATTTGCCTTCATCCACTTGGCCATGTCCAGTGGGCACCTGAACTTACAGACCCACAGCCCCCAACAAAAACAGAGACACAGCTTGGGAGGCATCAAGAGCAGGCTCTCTTCTAAAGTGTGGAAACAGCTGTAGTCACTGAAGGAGAATGGAAGAAGCCAAGAGCAGACCCTTATGCAAGAGAAGAGGAGAAAAAGCCGGCCAAAAGAGATTGCAAAAGATGGCCAGGGCTGTGGGCCAGGCCTGTGTCACTGTCCTTTACCCTCTGAGGAGTCAGCTTCTGGCTCACTTAGGTGCCCTCTGTCTGTTTTACAATCACCAGTTTCTAATTTTTTGTGCCCAGTATGTTGGCGTTTCCAGGATATATTAGTGTTCTGCTTGCCCAGCAATCTGTCCACATGCACCATCCACTGCTAACCAGGTGAGATAAATATCTGGCTTTGCTGTGCTGGCCACATTTAGCACCCCTTCTGTTCTGTGCAGATTGACAAAAGTGCCCATTTGACCTTTTGGAAGGGATCCAGGGGGCTGGGCAGCCATGCCATAGCCCTGGTAACTTGCTCCAGGCTGAAGAAAATAGAAGCCTTAGAAGCTATCTTTTGGACTCATGATTTCTTATCTTGATGGGGGAAAAACAGGCTCTGGAACTTTCTTCTTGTAGGGAACCAACAAAGGAAGGGACTCTGGTTCTTGTGAGCGTATGAGGATGCCAGAGATTCAGATACGACCTATAGTTTTTGGGTCCTGCCCTTGGCCTTTGTGAGACCCTTTGGGACCATGTCCTTAAGTCTCAGCAGATTCTTCCTGGTTCCCCAGGAACAAGATGGAGCTGGACGCCTTGGTCCACTAGAGCCAAGTGTCTTGCCCGTATTTCCATGATACTCGAGGCACACTCACAAACACAGAAATAGTGGTTTGATTGGGTGAATATTTTTATGTTTCGGTTCAGCAGTCACAAAAAGTAAATGAACATGGTTTCAGTTTGAATTGTATTCCTATGGTTTATTTATGCATTTAAAACATAAGCTTAGTTTGCCATTGAGTAAAAAATAAGAGGAATACTTGGACTCAGTTCAAAATTCACAAAATGTGCAGTTTTTGGTACACAGTATGGTTCAAATCCCTAGCTCTCTCCTTCAGACAGAACTTGGGTAACATCTTCCCGTTTACTAGAAAGGCCTAGGAAAAATAGGTGATGTCTCGTTCCTATGTATTCTCCTCTGGGTAAAGGTGAGTAGGAGTATTCCTCAGTTTAGTACGGGGAAGGAGACCTTCCTCTCCTTGTCATGTCCTTCCTGTTTTGCTCATGATCTGGCACACTCTTGTGGTCAGATGGGGGTTATTCCTCAGGCCAGATGTCGCTCTCTCTTTCTGCCTGAGATTTCAGGACAGAGCCTGTACAGTCATTCCTGAGACTCCTGCCCTCGAGAGAAGAACAGTGACGAGGTTAATGAGGTGTTGGTGCGATGCTCTCCAACTTTTTAATTAGGAGTCCTGATGAATGGCTTGCTCATAAAATCCTCTTTCCCTGGGTGACACCCTGCCCAACGAGGAGAGGTGAGGAAGTACATCGTGAGATAAAGCAGTACCGTCCATCTCTGTCTGCTTTTTCCCAAGTTTGTCCAGCTCACATCCAGGGCCTGTCACTGCCGTAAATAATGTCCCAGGGGCTTCCAGAGGCTTTCAAAGGCCACAGCTGCCAGGGTGACATGAATTACCATGGAAACATGAGATAGCTGGGAGCTTACCATTTCTCTCCTGCAGACCATTGGTTTGGATCCAGAGTTTCCCACAGCGTTTTTCTGTGTTTATTAGATGAAGTCTTAGATTTGGACTCGTGTGGGACTGGCTACTTCCAGGTACTACTCATAGTCACGAAACCAGGAGGTTTTCTGGGGCCATTATTATTAAACAACCCAGACTTTCACTGGGAGAACACAAATTTTGCCAAGTTTATTGCTCAGAGGAAGCACTCTGATTGTTCCCTTAATTGTATCGTGATGGATGTGTGTTCCAATAATTCCCAGGACCCTGTGGACGTTATCCCTGGGACACAGCCACATTTCTGGTTCCCAAGTGAATCAAGTGTCGTCCAGGAAGGGCATCAAGGCTCGACAGACAAACAGCATGATTCTGTGTGGATGGATGAGGTGCAGGGAAAAAAGTCCCTCCTAGGAATAGAAATATGGACCCTTTGTTATCATTTTACAAAACTGTTTCCCAGACTGTGATCTTTGGACACTTCAACAGCTACAATAATCCATGGGAAGCACAGGGGGCTTGAGAGGGGCAGCAGTGACCAGCGGTTACAGGAGCAGCGATGGCTCTTAGTGCCATTTGCTCCTTCTACCCCACGTTTTAAATTGAATTTATTGGGGCAGCAGTGGTGAATGGGGTCCCATGGGTTTTAGGTGTGTATTTTATGATATGGGATCTGTATATTGCACTGTGTGCCCACCACCCAGAGTCAGATGATCTGTCATCGCATATCAGGCCCTGCCACCCTCACTGCCCCCGCCCCCTCCCCTCTGGTGACCGCTATATGTTGCTGTCTGCATCCTGAGTTTCACCTTTATATCCCATGTGTGAGTTCAATCATGTGGTTCTTGGCTTTTTCTGACTGACTTATTTTGCTAGCATAATATTCTCAAGGTCCATCCACATTGTCACAAATGGCAGTATTCCATCTCTTCTTATGGCTGAGCAGTATTCCATAGTCCGTACGTACCACATCTTCCTCATCCAGTCCTGTATTGAAGGACATGCTGGTGGTCTCCATGTCTTGGCTGCTGTGAATAATGGTGCAGTGAACATAGGTATACCCCACTTTTTAAAAAAATTGACTTCCAAAATTTTTTCTTTTTTTAAGAATATTTTATTGATTATACTATTACAGTTGTCCCAATTGTTTTCTCTTCTTTCTCCCCCCTCCGCCCTGCACCCTTCCACTCCCCAGCACTCTCTATCCCCTTAGTTCATGTCCACAGGTCATACATATAAGTTCTTTGGCTTCTCTATTTCCTATATTATTTTTAACCTCCCCCTGTCTAATTTATGCCTACCTTTTATGCTCCTCATTCCCTCTACCTTTCCCCACTTTCAAAAATGTTGATGAGTAGTTGTGAATTTTAACATATGTGTAGATTAATGTAACCGCCACCACAGTCAGGGTACAGAGCAGTTCTGGCACCCACCACCCCTCACCAACTTCTCTCGTGCTGTCTCTGTTCAAGCACACCTGTCCCTGCACCCCCCGCCCCTAGCAACCACTGCCTGTTCTCCATCCCTACAGTTTTGTCTTTTCAAAACCATATATAAATATAGTCAGTCAGTGTGTCACCTTTGGAGCCTGGCTTCTTTCGCTCAGCACAATGCCCTTGAGATTAATCCAAGTTGTTGTATGTATCAATAGTTTGTTCCATTTTATTACAACATTTGGAGGTACTATTATTTGTTTATCTGGGCACCTGTTGTAGGATGTTTGGGTTATTTCCAGTGATTTCAGTACCTCATTTTAAAAAATGTATAATTAATTTATTTCTAGAGAGAGGGGAGGCGAGAGAGAAAGTAAGGGAGAAAATCATCAATGTGTGGTTGCCTCTTGTGCATCTCCTACAAGGGAAGGATTCCCTACTGGGAATCAAACTGACAACTCTTTGGTTCACAGGCCAACGCTTAATCCACGGAGCCATACCAGCCAGGGCTTCAGTACCTCATTTTTAAATATTGCTGTAAAATATGTATAAAGTAAAATTTGCCACATTAACCATTTAAGTGTGTGGTTCCATGGTATTAGTTATAATCACGATGTGGTGTGGCCCTCACCATTTCCTGTCCCCAAACCTTCCGTCCCCCACACAGATACCTTGTAGCCATGACACAGCAGCACTCCAGTCCCTCTGGGCCTCGGAAACCTCTAATCTACTGTTTGTCTCCGTGAACTGGGTTATTCTAGAGATCTCCTGTGAATGGAATCATGTGGTGTTTGTCTTTCTGGGCCTGGATTATCTCACTCACAATGATGTTCTCGGGTTCATATGTGTGGTAGCACTTTGCTCCTTTTTAGGGCCGGATAACAAGTGTCCCCAGTGGCACATACCGCATTGTGTTTATCCCCTCACTTTGGTTGCTCCCACCTTTTCGCTAATGCGAATAGCACTGCTGTGAACATGGGTGTGCAAGTATCTGAGTCCCTGCTTTCGATTCTTTTGTCACCTCTACTTTTTAGTTTAAATTGATGGGTGGGGGCATATGTGTTTGGAAATTCCATTTCCTAAGAATCTGGTATTTCATCTGAATCTTGTCATAGTTCTTTGTACTTGCTGTTCCTAAAGATTTGAGGATTTCCACTCATTTCTTTGTTCATCAGTCTCCTCTGTGTCCCGGGAGAAGGAGGAAGGCAGTCACACGTGAAGTATGGGGACAGTGGAGCCAGCCTCTGTGTGTGCAGCATTCCCTGGTTGCGGGGTCACGGCTCATTGGGTTGAAGTGGTCTTCGGTGAGCACTTCACATGGCCTACTTTATCTGGCCTTTGCTGCATTTTGTTGTTGTTGTTGTTTGGGAGAGGGTGTAAGGATAGGGGCAAAAAGTACCAAGTGAGAAGTAACTTTCTCACTCTGCAGGATCTGCTTCTATTTGCAGACTATGCCTGAACCTACCTCAGACAACCCAGCTAATTCCTACCCCCAACAAAGGGTAGTTGGAAATGGGGCAAGTCTGAACTACAAGAAATCTGGGGGCTAGATTATGATTACCTTCAAGGATATACCCTTGGGATCAAGAACTTAGTAGACTTTCCTTAATTAAGAGATACCTTTTGACTTCTGGCCAAGATGGAGGTATAGGTAGATACACTGTGCCTCCTCACACAACCAAAAGAGGGACAACAACAACTTAAAAACATAAAACAACCAGAACTGACAGAAAACCTAATTGTATGGAAGTCTGACAACCAAGGAGTTAAAGAAGAAACATCCACCCAGAACGGTAGGAGGGGTGAAGATGGGCAGCCAGGCAGAGAGATCTCGTGGCAAAGAGGTGGCTGGTGGACCAGGTGAGGTGGAAGATTGTGGAGTGGGGTATGCAAAGCTGCAGCTGGCCAGCAAGGCAGCAGTGGGTGGACCCAGCGAGGCGGTGGATTGCAGACTGGGCAGTCCGGGTGGTCCCACATTCACATGTAGATAAACTGGGAGTAACAACTGGGGAATGAGACAGACCACACAACCCGGGGTCCCAGCATGGGGAACTAAAGCCACTGATTGAAAACACCTGTGGGGGTTCAGGTGCTGGGAGAAACTCCCAGCCTCACAGGAGAGTTTGTTGGAGAGACCCACAGGGTCCTAGAATGTACACAAACCCACCCACCTGGGAATCAGCACCAGAAGGGCCCAATTTGCTTGTGGGAAGTGGGGGAAGTGACTGAAATCTGGTAGAGAGCAGAGCAAGTGCCATTGTTCTCTCTTAACCCCTCCCCCACATATAGCATCACAACGCAGTGATGCGAGTTACCCCGCCCTGGTGAACACCTAAGGCTCTGCCCCTCACTATGCAACAGGTAAGTCAAAACCAAAAAAAAAAAAAAAAATGCCCCAAATGAAAGAACACATCAAAACTCCAGAAAAAATACAACTAAGCGATGAAGAGGTAGCCAACCTATCAGATGCACAGTTCAAAACACTGGTAATCAGGATGCTCACAGAATTGATTGAATTTGGTTACCAATTAGATGAAAAAATGAAGGCTACACTAAGTGAAATAAAGGAAATATACAGGGAACCAAGAGTGATGGGAAAGAAACCGGGACTCTAATCAATGGTATGGACCAGAAGGAAGAAAGAAACATCCAATCAGAAAAGAATGAAGAAATAAGAAATCAAAAAAAAAAAAAAGAGAGAGAGAGAGAGAGGGGCTTAGGAACCTCCAGGACATCTTTAAATGTTCCAACATCTGAATTATAGGGGTACCAGAAGGAGAAGAGGAAGAGCAACAAGTGGAAAAGTTATTTGAACAAATAATAAAGGAGAACTTCCCCATTCTGGCAAAGGAAATAGACTCCCAGGAAGTCCAGGAAGCTCAGAGTCCCAAAGAAGTTGGACCCAAGGAGGAACACACCAAGGCACATCATAATTACATTACCCAAGATTAAAGATAAGGAGAGAATCCTAAAAGCAGCAAGAGACAAGGAGACAGTAACTTACAAAGGAGTTCCCATCAGACTGTCAGCTGATTTCTCAAAAACAAACAAACAAACATTACAGGCAAGAAGGGGCTGGAAAGAAGTTTTCAAGTCATGAAAGGCAAGGACCTACACCCGAGATTGCTCTGTCCAGCAAAGCTATCATTTAGAATGGAAGGGCAGATAAAGTGCTTCTCAGGTAAGGTCAAGTTAAAGGAGTTCATTATCACCAAGTCCTTTTTATATGAAATGTTAAAAGAACTTATCTAAGAAAAAGAAGATAAAAAATATGAACAGTAAAAAGACAGCAAACTCACAATTATTAACAACCACACCTAAAACAAAAACAAAAGCAAACTAAGCAAACAACTAGAACAGGAACAGAAACACAGAAATGGAGATTGCATGGAGGGTTAGCAACAGGGGAGTGGGGTGGGGAGGGAGAGGGGAAAGGTACAGAGAATAAGTAGCATAGATGGTAGGTAGAAAATAGAAAGGGGAGGGTAAGAATAGTATAGGAAATGGAGAAGCCAAAGAAGTTATAAGTATGACCCATGGACTAAAGCGGGGAATGAGGGTGGGAGAGGGTGTGCAGGGCAGAGGGGAGTGAAGGGGAAAAATGGGACAACTGTAATAACATAATCAATAAAATATATTTAAAAAAAGAGATGCCTTTGATTTATTTTTAAGTTGCTGCATTTGTATACAGTGGCAGCTAAAGTTATTTAACAATAGAACAATAGTTGTATTTTTAAGCAGTGAAAATTTCTCCTTCAGTGTTGTTGGTTTATGAAATTTCTCTTGATCAGCATTGTAGAGATTGATCAGCCCAGCCTTTCTTACCATAAATTTGCTATCTCATAAAAATGAAACTTAAAAGGTTTTATTCTGTATAGACCTGCTTGCCCTCTTAGTAGGCAGACTATTCAATGGATTTTTAAAAAAATGTTATAAGCATTCTTTTGCCTCTAAAGGATGACAAACCTCACCCTTCACCAACCTGCTTCCATAGCCTGCCACCACCAAGTCCAGTTCTAACTGCTGGAGTGACCCTCTGGCTTAAAACCCTTTATTTCCAGGAAGGTGTTAAATCTAAGAGTGGTGCACATGTGCGTGCGTGGATGTGTGTGTGTTTCTTTTTGGAGAAGGATCTCTAAGAGTGACTCAGCCTGGCCACTCTTTTGGTTCCCAGGTCCTCAGGGGAGTCATGGTCACTCTGGGGTCAGGGAGAGGCCAGCAACATCCCATTCAGGCAGCTTGCAGGGAGCACATCGTGTGCACATGGAGTCACCGGGCACTTGCACTAACAGAGGCAATCCAAGCCCACGAGCCCGGTGTGGTTGCTGCCTTTTTCTTTGCACGCGAAGGTGCAGCAGAGGGTTAGCTTAGCAGGCCCCAAGTTCATTAGGAGTTTTTCCTGGAATGGAAATTGTGTGATATTATATTTGGGGGTACCTCATCAAATTGATTAGCCTTTCCAAATAATGGAATAGAAGTTAAAGTAGTTTTATTTATCAAAAGGGACAAATTATAACAACAACAATAATAACACATAAAGCTCTTTTTATGTGCTCGAGTACTGGGCTAAGTACTTTCCTTGAATTGTTGCTGTTAGTCCGCACAACCTCCCTGTGTGTAGGGCTCACTATCTTCATTTAACAGAGGAGGACGGAGACTAGAAGAGGTAAGCCGCTTGCCCAAATCACACAGTGAGATTTCAGCCCTGGAAGTCTGACTCCAGACACACCTGTCTGAGCCTACCTCTGTGAAACAGAAGACACACAGCTATATCCTTCTGCTATTAAACACCATTTCGGTCATTTAATCTCAGCAAAATAACATCATCTGTCACATTTATATCAAAATTTTGTACTTTATTGGTACTGTAATTTTGGTTTAATTTCTTATAAATAAATCATTCAAAAATTTGGTTTAATAGTTGTGTAATAGCTGTATAAGAACTATAAGCATAAGAGTTTATACTTAGTTTTATGTATTTGTGCATATTTACATAATATTATAATAAAAATGGCTAGGTCAACACTGGCAGTCCACAGTATTAGGTCATTAACACCCTCAACACATTAACACTGTTTACTTTAAGTAAAATTCCTTAATAGTTTAAGAGACTGGACATATTTTGATAGACCGGGAATGACGAGGTGATGTGAAGGCTCAGAACAGAAGGTGCTATTCAGGAGCGGCTCGCAGCTGGCGACGAGGTGCCACCGGGGAGGGGCTGACATGGGTTTTCTATCAACACTGGGAAGACCAGATTCTCCCCTCTCGGCCGCTGTCGTTGAGCTGGAAAGTCTGCTGCTGGTGTCCATGCCACTTTCTCGGTACTTGCTCTTTCCTTTTATTTTATTCCCATCTCCCACTCCACACCCAGTTGACAACCACCTTGTTTTCTGTCTGTGGGTCTGTTCCTGTTGTGTCTTGTTTTGGTTTTTACATCCCACATAGGAGTGAAAGCACATGGTATGTGTCTTTTCTGACTTACTTCACTTAGTACAGTGCTCTCTAGGTCCATCCATGTTGTCGCAAGTAGCAAGATTTCATTCTGTTTTATTGCTGAATGATATTTCATTGTATTGTATATATCACATCTTCTTTATCCATTCATCTATTGATGGACAACCGGGTTGCTTTTATACCTATATTACTATTACTAGTGATGCTACAATGTATATAGGAGTGTGTATATCTTTTTGAATTAATGTTTTCTTGTCTTTCCTTCAGCTGTTTTTAAGACATTCACTATGCCATTGTCCATTCTCGCAACTGTGTGTCTAGATGTGGATACAGAGTAATTCATACTACATACTACATACATGTGCTTCACAAACTTTAGGATTCATGTCTTTCATCAAAACTGAAACATTCTCAGTGAAACTTCTCCCAGCCTCCCTGGTCCACATTTACCCTCTTCTCTTATACTGCAACCCCTCCTCTCATTCTGTTATGTTTATGTGTGTCTCTTGACCTCTCATTGATCTTACCATGTTACATTCTGGTTCATTTCTTTTGGGCAATTTTTCTGTTCGTCCATGTTCTCACTTCAGACACGTCCAATATAATATTTAAGCCATCTATTAGGATTTTTAAGGGTAAGGGAGGGGTGTATCTCTATTTTCCATTTTAATCAACTATGTTGAGCTGTAATTGGTGTACCATGATGCACACCCGATTAAGCTGAACAATTAGATGAGTTTTAATGAATATATACATGCTTGAAACCATCACCACAGTTCAAATACAGAATATTCCCACCACCACTACGAGTTTTCTTGTGCCCCTTTGGGAAGTTTTCAGTAATTATTTCTCCAAATATTTTTTTCCTGGTCCTTTCTCTTTCTCCTTTGCCTCTGGAATTCCAATTATGGAACATAATTGTATGTTCAAATGTATGTATTGAACATTTGGATTTGTTCCCTCATGCTTCTGAGGGTCTCCTCATTTTCCCCTCAATCTTTATCCTTCCTGTTGTTTGGATTGGACACGTCTATCTTCAGGTTCACCGATTCTTTCTTCTGCCACATCCAATATGTGATTAACCCACCTAGGGAACTTTCAAAATTTCAATTTTTGTACTTCTCAGCTCTGGAATTTCCACTTTCATTTTATTTAGTTTCCATTTAACTACTGGAAGTTCCTGGCTATTCATTCAACATGATATCATATTTTCCTGTACTTCTCTGAACATATGTATAGTAACTGCTGTAGCGTCCTTGATCAATCCAACATCTAGAGTCACTCACAGTCAGTTTCTCTTGGCGGCCCTTTCCCAAGTAGAGAGTGCACTTTAATGTTTCTTTACAGGTCTGGTAATTTCTGGTTGAAAATTGGGCTGTGTGGATAATACCTATGGCAACTCTAGAGTCTGTGATGTTCTTGTGAGGTTTATTGTTTGTTTGTTTTTTTCCTTCTAATAGGCAATTAACCTGCCTGGACCCTAATGCAGATTTTGTCACCCTTCTGATATGCAGCAGCTCACATCTCTGTCCTATGGTTTCCTATTGCTACTTTTTCTTGCCTGGCCCTCTGGGAGTTTTCCGTGTTTCTGTGTAATTGGGTGGTTATTGAAGGATTTCCACAGAGATGAAGGTCACTGTCTTTTTATTTTCTTATTTCTAGAGACTCCCTTCTCCCCAGTTCCTAGCTGTCTCATTAATCTTGTGTTCTGCCTCTGACACTTTAAGCCAGTGAGATCCGACTTCCTGCTGCCTGAGCTGTGCGTGGTTGGGAGGTTCATCTAGTTAAAAACATAGAAAGGCAGTGAGATTATAGACAGGGCCGTGCCTAGCTCTGCTCAAAAGCAGATTTCTTCCTGGTTTCTGCCCGTTTCTTTCACCGAGCCATTGAAGGCCTCCTCCCACACATGCATAGTTTAGCTCTTGGCCAAGGATTTGGATAGAGTTCATATTCAGAGTTTAATACTCCTTCTGTGGCTTTTCTGCTGCCAGTACTTTTCCTGTAGATTTCTAGATACATTTGCAGCCTTAAGCCCCGATAGCTTTACTTCAGCTGGTAAGGCTGTGGTTTTCCACTGCTATTTTTTATAGCTATAGCTGTAAGAGTTGGGCATTACCCTCAAGCCAGGAAGACATAAACTCTCAATTCTTACCCCTTCCTGTGGCAGATTTTTGAAATTAAACTTCCCTTCTACTTCTGTCTGATTTTGGAACTTCTCCAGGGTCTTTAAATAGTTATTCATTTTTTTTGAAAAAAGACTTCTTAAATCTTGTTTTTGTCATTGTTTTCTCTAGGAGTGTTTCATGACCACTTCACTCCTCCGACATTTTTGGAAGTAGTCCACCCATTATATTTTCAATGTAAGTATCTCTATTTTTCTCTTGAACTTCTGTTTGATCGCTTTCTGAGTCAAATGTGCTTTGTGCTCATGATAGTCTTTTTATTTCTCAAATTATGAGTTGCTTTTGAAACACATATTTCATTACTTTAAATATACTTATTTTTTAAAAAGGTCTACAACCAGTGGACATCCAGTCATCCCAGTATCTGAAGTTCTCGGGTGTTCAGTGTCATCATTTGTTGTCTATTGCTGACTATTTTCATTTAACTTTTTATAGATAATTTTTGGATTATGAGCAGTGATTGGCAATGCATTAAATATGGAAAAACCGTACTTCCTAATTTGGGTTTTTGCATCTGAAGAGAGGTTTTTGCTTTTACCTGGTGTCCAAAGAATATCACAGACCACTGTCTTTTATTAATTTTTAAGGCAAGGAATTCCTATGCCAGGAAGATAGTATAAATTTATAGCCCAATTCTACTTGAGGACAGACCCATGATTATAAATTCTTAGAGGTAAACCTTTCCTCTTCATGATACAGAGCTGAGGACAGCCACATCCTAGGCCAACGGTAGACTTCCCCTCCGATCCATTCCTTTACTGACAGTATGACTCTTTGAAAATCCTGGTAAGTAGTAGTCTCAATTATAGTTCTCCAATGCAAGACTTAGTCTCCTGTGCCGCCCACTCCCTCCAGGATCTTTTAAAACCTCATTTACATGGTTAACATGAAAAATGAGATGAACCCCAAATCTGCCAGTTCCCACATACTGCTCTGGTTTTTCATTTTCTCGTTTAATTCAACATTTTATTCTGGGAAATTTTGAACATAAAAGTAAAAAGAAGGTATGATGCACACTCATACACTCATAATCTGCATTTGCTAATGCTAACATTTTGCCATATTTGCTTTATCTGAGTGTGTGTGTGTGTTTGCTGAAGCATTGTACAGCAAATTATATATATCATGACATCTTACCCCTATGTAGTTTAACACACATTGTCAAAAAAAAATGAGGCTTTTCTTGACAAAGCCATTACTATTTTCATACTTAACAAATTGTATTAATCAAGGATCTCCAAAGCAATAGAACCAATAGAATGTGTATCTCCCCCCCCCCTCACACACACACACACATTCTATTGTGTGTGTGTGCGTGTAGGAAATAGGACAGAAAATGAAATAAGTAAATGGAAAGGAAGAATTACCTGAGAAATTTTCTGGTAAGAGCCCACTACAAATCTAAAACAAAGCACATTATTATAATATTTCCAACACTGGAGCCAAAGAAGATACTGAAAATATCCAGCGAGAAGAAGAGGTAACATTCATTGATCAGGAATCAGAACGGTGTCACATTGCCTCACATCAGTACTGTAAGCTTAGGGGATGGAAGAGCAATGCCTTGTGTTTCAGAGGAAGGGTAATTTCCTGAGGCTTCCACACCCAGCTAGACTGTCAAACAAGTGTAAGGTTAGAATGAAGACATTTTCAGGAACAAAGGCCATATAGAAAGTAAGTTTCCATTAAAAAGTGGGGGTGGGGGCTAAATCAAAAAAGAGGATTGCATGGGACCCTGGAACAGTACGTCTAAAATGCACATCTGTCCCTGGGACAGACGGACGAGGCATCTGAAGAAACCGGTGGTGGGAAGCTCTGCAGGAGGCGGTGAGAACAGCCTCACAGAGGGGATGGGTCCAGGAGGGGCATCTAAGCGAGGAACTGAACTGATGAACGATGTGGTTGATTGTATTTAGAGGTTTTTTTAGTTTCTCAGAAAGTTTGGGGCTGAATTAGCAATGAATAAGTTGAAAATGGAGGAAACGAAAACCAAAAACTTGTAGAAGAAAAGATGTGCAATCATTCATGTGGCTTATATCTAACTAACTAATAGTTATGTAATTTTACTCTCGTAAACACTGAATCCTGAACTAACCAGTGATGTGCTTTATGGCAGGGTGTGGGGGGAGCGGGGGGGAAGGGCCCTGGGATGAACTGGAGGCTAAGTATGTGCTTGTGTACAGCTGTTGGTGAAGAGGGTAAAAAGCTACATCCTTATCTTCCATAAAATGAAGCCAATAAATATCGTTTAAAAGTGAAGAAAAATCAAGACATGAAACATCAACACGTTGTTGAGAAACACAAAGCAAACTGCCAGGAGGAAGGGAGGCAGTGGCCTCGGTGAGCAGCACAGGCGTGCGGGCGGCAAAGGGGACTGCCGTCTCCTGCGGCACAACCTGCAGTGCTCTGTGCCTTTCCAAGCCCTCTGCCTGCATTCCCTTGATAAAAAGGTTTTAAATGTAAAATTGAAAATTCATTCATTTCACCACTTTAATATCCTTCCTAATTAGTTGGCTGAGACACACATCACAATGCTTCAGAATGTCCCTTTGTTGGTAAAGTCCTCAGTCATCCTCACCTTCTGCGAGGGCCGCCTGTTCCACCTCCTGCAGGTGCACTGTCCAATGCAGTAGTCACGAGCCACATGTGGATCTTTAAATTAATTAAAATGAAATAAAATTCAAACTTTGATTCTCCAGTTGCATTAGTCGCATTTCCAAGTGCTCAAGAGCCACATGGGGCTCGTGGCCACCACATTGGCCAGCATAGGTGTCATTTCTGTTGCTACAGGAAATTCTGTTGGACTGTGTTGTCCTGAATCATTCTCAGATCCACACCCCCTTCCCAGCTCACTGCCATTCTCTCAGAGGCAACACAGAGTAGTGATGGAAGGTGTGGGCTTGAGGGTGGGCTTCATCCCTCACCACCTGTGTGACTTCTGACACATCACATAACCTCACATTGCTTCAGTTTCTCCATCTATAAAATGGGGGTACTGACAACACCATCGCCTCCTAGGGATTTAAGGAGAGACTGTGAATGTATTTAAATGAAATCTTAGCACCATACTTGGCACATGGTAAGTACTCAGTAGAAGTTACCTACTGCAACTAGAATTGTCGTCATCGTCATCATCATCATCGTCGTCATTGTGCTGTGCCTTATATCCCTCCGGCCACTTCTGAGCTCACGTGCAGCCCTGATAGACAGTCCCCATACAAACTGACTGCATCCACCTCAGGGGCCTGCCTATTTCTTTTTCTCTGCACAAGAACTTCCATGGGTGTTGCCGGGGTTTGCTTGGTCTGGAGGCAGAGCAGCCCAGAAGTGCCTCCAGTGGAAGCCCTCCCTTAGAGAAGGATGGCGCTCATGGAGAAGAACCCCACTTCCCTTGTTGGGGAAATCCTGGGGTGTGTCCTCCACAGCCCCTCAGAGCCCACTTGTCCACGGCAGCGGTCTGCTCAGTGATGCACCCTTTCGTTGGCCCTTCTTCTGCCTTACGTTTTTCATGTGTGCTTCTTAGCATCGCCCCCCAATCTGCACCCATGCCGTGGTCTCGTGGTCTCGGGGTCTGTTTTGGGGGGATCCTAGCTAAGAAAATCATCACGATTACCCTCACCACCACCATCATCAACAGTGTTGCCATCGTCACCATCATTATCATCACCACCACCACTACTGATTCCAGTTCTTATTATCTCAAAACCAAGCCTTCTCACTGGTTTTCCCATCTTCTTTTCCACTGCAGCCAGAGCTACCTCAGTGCAAATGTGGAGTTATGACTTACCTGGTTAAAGTCTCCACTGGTTTCTTCTTGCCCAAAGGCAGAGAGTTTAAGCCTAGTTCTGCAATCAAGAACCCTCACTGCTTCTTCAGAGCTTACCTTATCAGCCTCACCCTTGTTTAGTTATGCTGCTCACTCTCCTCTCAACACCCCATTCTTCTCTGCAAGCCGATGTCCTAACACATGCGCTCTCCTCTGGTTGGGGTTATGCTGAACGTCCCTCCCACCTGGGTCTTGTGGGAATTTCTCTTAGTGCTCTCCTGTGTTGCATCCTAATGATTGGTTTATATACCCCGGTCTCCCACTATTTTGTGGACTCCTCAGTAGGGCCCTTTTCTTTCCTCCTTCCTAGGAGTGAGGTTACACTCCCTTCTCCAAAGTGGGGATTCAGGAGGTATCTTCTTTTTGGGGGATTGTCAGGAAGGCAGGTAGGTCTCTGGACCTTCTGGAAAAGGGAATGAGATCAATTCAGAGTGGTTGACAGATCGCAACCAGAATGCTAAAAATAATCTATTTCTATCTACTTTCTGCCTCTTTGAGTTCTTTGTTCTTTATGGGAGATCACTTTTTTTTTGTTTTTAAATCCTCATCCAAGGGTTTATGGATTTTAGTAGGAGAGAGAAAGAGGAGAGAAAAAAAACATCGATGTGAGTGAGAAACTTAACCAGATGCCTCTAGTATGCACCCTGACCAGGAATCAAATCTACAGTGTAGGTATGTGACCTGACAGGGATTGAACCTGCAATCTGTGAGTGTGAGTGAGTGTGTGTGTGTGTGTGTGTGTGTGTGTGTGTGTGTGTGTACAGGATGATGCTCCCACCACCTGAGCCACATGGCCAGGACTATAGGAGGTCACTTTTTGACCACAGGACTTTAAGAAGCCAGTATCTGTGGGGTAATGTGGGCTACTGAGTTTTCCCCCTTAGATTTGTATAAACATGTTTATATTATCTATTTCATACCCAGATTAAGACATCTCCAGCCAGCCAAATCCCTCCCAAAACCCTGAGACTGGCACCATCTCTGAAGAATTTCCAAGTTGCCTTTCTGTTTTTCTATCTTGTGAAGGATGTGGTTTTTGGTTGTGTGATTTTTTTTAAGCTGCTTCATTTATTTTTGGACTGATTAATAGCATAGCTACCCAAACTTGGACAGAAATGTCAAAATTCTGAATTTCTGGAAGCACGGAAATTAGAAGCTAATGACTTCATGTTTTCCATGCGAATGAGACTTCAATACACAATCAGTGCCTCCTTGTTGTATCTCTCACCCTCGGCCATGCTGGCAAACCTTGCTTTTCTTTTTTGGACGTGAGGAATTTGTTGGGAAGAGAAAGCACTTTCCCTTACTCCACCTGCTGGATGGAATGAATGAAAGCCTCAGGGAAAGATCTAAATATTCAGCAAATACAACCTCAGCCCCAAAGCTCCAAGTCTGGAATACATTTCACAGTCTCAGAACTGAACCCAAGCCAGAAACATGCATGTTGATACTGATTATTTGTGTCCTTTGGCAGAGGGTTTAGAAAAGTTTTATAATTCAGTTGCGTGGGGAGCGAGAGTGATTATGTATATATAGCTTCCACCTGGCTCTCTGCAGCTGTTGGAGAGTGGAGTCCGCCCGGATTTCCTTGTCTGTCACTGGCCTCGGCTCGCACCTCACCCCCTGCCCCTTGCTCTCCACTCATGGGTCTCACTGGCATTGTGTTTCCTCCGGCTACAGGGCCTTAGCACAAGCTGCTCCCTCTGTCCAGAATGCTCTTCACAACCCACAGTCCACTGCTATACCCAGTCCAGCCTTCCTCTTCTGTGAGAGGCCAGCTCATTTCCTCACAGAAGCCCCTGAGCAAGTCCAGTGTCCCTGTTACACATGCTGAGGACACTGGCCACTTCCCCTCTGTAGGTGCTTGTCGCACCTGCACCTTCACCCTTCTCTGAGGTCCTCTGAGCAATTGCTGCCTAAAGGGTAGTGTAGGCATATGACACAAATAGTGTGCAGGCGTTCACTTTTTAACTTTAGAGCCATATATTTATTTTAATGTGTATTATAAAAAAATATCTGTATAGTTAGTAGCCTGTCCTTTCGTGAGTATTTTTGTTTACAGTCGGCCTAAAGTAGACAAAACTGCGAATCCACCTTCCATAGCCATGTGAGTTACAGGCGGTGGGCATACAGGCAAAATTTTCAAAGTAACATGCAAATGACTAAAATTTGGGAAATATGTTCATATAGTTACCCTTACTAGATTGTAAGCTCCAGGAAAGAGCCTTTTTTTGTGCGCCATTCTACCTACTAGGAGTGGTACATATTTAGGCCTCAATAAATATTTGTTGAAAGACGGGACAAATGACTGAATGAACAGTGCAATGACTCAACAAGGGCCCCTCTCAAGTGACATCAGGTCACCCACAGATCAGATAATGAGAAAGAAGGGTGAGGTTTCTTCTGAGGCTCATCCTTACAGATGCACGCGGTAGAGACAGGTTGGAACTCTGTAGACATAGAACATTCTGGCTCCAGAGCTATATTCCTCTGTACTTGTGCATTATGTTGCTTCGGGTGGATCTGAACTAGGGAATGACGTAACAGCACATACTTGAACACACATGGTCCTCCTCCGAGTGCTTAGAAAGACAGTAGCTTTTTTAAAAGGAAAAGCCAGAAAAAAATTGGTCCCGAATTTCACATAGACTTTCTTCACTGTGATCATAAGCTTTTCAGCGGAAAGGACCACAGTTACCCATCTGTTAACACCGTGCCGGGCAGAGGGCCTCAGCCATGGTTTGGCCAGCGGTCAGTGAGTCGCCTGTGCTCCGAGTCCACCTCCTCTGCCACATTTTGTGACGCTGGAGCTGGACCCTGGAAGCACTTCTCTTTTGCTAGCTGATGCAACTTCAGGTTTGTCAGCAGAGGGCACCGGAGAGACACTGCGAGAGGAAGGGGCTTTTCTTTGGGGATCATGTGCTTCCCTTCTTACTTCTGTGACAGACACAGCAGCCGGTGGGCAGCTTCCTGCGGGAGACCTGGTGGCCCACGACCCCAGCACACCGCTTCCTGAGAGTTCCGCTGGGACCCCAGCGGGAAGCTCCTTGAAGCGCCGCAGTGAGATCCTCCACTGTCCTGGGGGCCGCAACCATCCCTTGTCCCATGAAGCCTGCACCTCATCCTGGAGAGGAGACCAGCTTTTATGTTTGTCTCTTCCTTCAGTGCTTCCTCAGCCTTGGGGGCGATACCTGCTTCCCTACACCTACCGTTCCAATGTCCTTTAGCGATCCCTTTACCCTCTTAGCAGTTAATAATGCTTTCCATGAAAATTTTCCCACTCAGATTTCTGGTGTGGTTTCTATTCCTGATTGGACCCTGACTGACACAATGGTGGACACTCAATAAATGATTGATGAACAGATGAGTCAGTGAGGGAAATGAGGAAAGTGACTTCATTTTCACCTTATTGCTGCTGTTAATTCTTTTTTTAAAAAAGATTTTATTTATTTATTTTTAGACAAGGGGAAAGGAAGGGAGAAAGAGAGGGTGAGAAACATCAATGTGTGGTTGCCTTTTGCATGCCCGCTACTGGGGACCTGGCCCACAGCCCAGGCATGTGCCCTAACAGCAACCCTTTTGTTCACAGGCCGGCACTCAATCCACTGAGCCTCATCAGCAGGGCCTGCTGTTAATTCTTGAGGACCACACTGTTCAAGGTAGCCCTTTGCCTTGTCAGACTCTTCCCAGATGTTCAAGTTGCTTGGGAGTTAAACATTTTTAAGCAATCTATAATATTCATCTCTCTTTTCCACTTCAATTAAATATCGTATGACAGATGCCGGTAGCACCAAGAATATAGAAACAAGGTTTTCCTCTAACTGGTCCTTTTTGCACAACTGCCCCAAACTTCCAGTTTGACCTGTGTTGTTAGAAATCACCTGGCCAGCCCTAAAACCTGTGCCATTTCCCGGGTCAGAACCAAAATTTCTAACACAGATGTTCTATTTTGAGAGTGCCATAGATTTCACCATTCATTCGACACAAAATTGCTCAATTCTTAACAGTTAGTTGACATTCCCAGGCTATAAACACTCCTGCTTTTACAATCTACACGAAACAAGTTAGTGTATAACAACATTCCTACAACTTATTTTGGAGAAAAAGTTTTGGGCTAAGGCACAACAGTAAAATAGTCTAACATGTTGCTCTCGTGTATCTCTTGATCAGACTAAAATATTTTTTTTCCTAAGGCAGGAAAACATGAGATATGAACATCATAATGAAGTGTGTTTCTGTGATGATTCGCACAGACTGTCTGCCTGCGTCCGCATCCCCACACACGGCAGCCACGGGAGCCAAGCCTGACAGTGAAGACAGCTCCGAACAGGGAATGCCCAACCCTTCATTAAGGCTGATAGAAAAGCACATCAAGGACATGGTGAGGTTTGGCTTGTTTATGTAATAAAATCAACACCCATGTTTAGCTGCTGAAGGTGTAAATTTAGCGTGTGTAATGGTGGGAAGCTGAGGGAGAAGAAAGCAATTTGGCAAATGCCTCCTCCCCACATCACAGGCATTCTCAGAGCCATCGGAAGACCCCAAAGCTGGGTCCCACAGTATGTGCATTTTGTAAAGCGCCCCCTCCCCCTCAGCTTCAGGCCACATGTGACCTGGTTTCTCTTTTTAATTTTATAACTGGGGTGGAAAGCTCACAGTGTAGCATGTCACGGTCAATATGTCAACCACAAAGCGGGCACGATGTTACAGAGAGATCCCAATAGTCCTTCAGTAAATGCCCCTGGTAACTTGAGAGAGTGTCAGGTGAATCCCGGGACAGAGTGCCCGATGTCAGACCCCACATCTCAGGCTCCAAGTGCCCTGGAGTTTAGAGTGAGTTGTACACACAATGGCAAAAGAAGTTTCTTTCTAGGGGTGGAGGACAGGTTTAGGGAGCAGAGTAGGAAGGGGAGATGCTACATTTTATGAGCCATCATTTCCATGTTAATGGTTGTCAAATCCCTAGTAATTTTGAAACGGACACCATGCACGTCCCACTGCTTGGCTGGGTTTAAGCATTCCTCCATTGCACTCCTAGTCCCGAAAGTAGTTTTTATTAATTTGTGAAAGTGCAGTTGGAGGCACATCTTTGTTTGACCTGTCATCACTACCGTACCAGTTAACATAGCAACAACCCCAAGGTGCTATGGGTTTAGGGTTCCCTCCCCCACCCACCCCACGGTGGACAGGATGTCCCTCAGATACATGGGAAAAGTGGTGACTCTACTCACATTGTTCTCTTTGCGGTCCAAGTCACCCGTCAGAGGCCAATTCTCAGCTACCCTAAGCCCCTCAAACACTTAGAACATGGAGATACTTTTCTTAGTTGACTCCGCAAAGATGAGACTTTTTAAATCCCTGTGTAAGATGCATACCAGGAACAATGGTGTTTATCTTATGTCAGTCATTTTGGGTAGAGAATATGGTGATTTCTAGAAAGTGTTGGGGGCTGGGTTTCTAGCTGTTTCCTGGCTCAGTCTCCTTGTCATGTCTGGTTAAGAAATGGTTATGAAGTAGGAATTTGGGTGTGGGAGGGGGGCAGAAGAGAGGAATGGAGTGAAGACTGTGGGAGTTAGGGAGGGAGTGACCCAAAGCGCTGAGAATCCCAAGGAAGGAGGGGGTCCAAGTCCCCAGGGCTCTGGGAGCAGGAATCTGCCAGGACCAGCCTGGAGGAGCCCCGGGCGGCCCTGGAATCGGCAGCATTTCATTCGTTTTGCACGATTAGTAGCAAACCAGCTGAAAGAATTTACCAAGCCCTTAGAAATGGTGGTTTCTGGGAAGCAGGATGTCCCCTGGTCTTGTTTGTTCAAAAACAAACGTAGGATTGTAACTGAGTCTTGTTTTGGGGAAGGAGAATGTTTAGGCCATTTTTAAAACTTTGATTGTGACCCATTAATGTTGTGGCCCAATAGAAAAATCTGAGTGCGTCTCATACACATTAGTTTTGTGACTTTTTCTGTTTCAATTGTATGTGTATGTATACGAGTATGTATTTGTTGGGCTGATGGAAAATGTCTTTTGTAGTGTGAACCAGGCTCCAAAAAGTAGAAAAATACTGCTTCAGGCAACTTTAAAACGAAACAGAAGAATTGGTTTTGGTGTGCAGTTGGCAGAGTGAGCAAACACCGCCAAACTTCTTTTTGAATTGGTGCATGTGCATGTGTGAGTATGAGTGTGTGTGCACAGGGATAAGTGCATGTGTGCATGTGTGTGAGTGTGCACGTGTATGATCTGATTCTGCTGTGATGTGTAGGTAAAGGGTACTTTTGCCTGAGAGTAAGAAGTTGTAAGATTCAGAAGTTTAAGGAGATGTTGCTTAGTGTGATAATGTCAGAAAATCTCCTGGGGGAACTGTAGCCCCACATTAAAGCTCTCGGAGGTAAGAGATGTACCTCTCATCATAGAATTGTCATTGTAAATCAGTCCTCGAGTTTTTTTTAGATCACAGTACTGTTGTCTAAGAACAGGCTGGTCAACTCCACAACAGTAGCATAATTTTGTGTGATTTATACTATGAACATAAATTGTCGACTGAGTTAGTTATGGTGCTTGACTCTTTAGGGGAGTAAATTTCCCAAAAATGTTTCCCTAGTGGATCCCTAGGAAAGCATCAATATTGCCTTAGGTTTCCAAACAAAATGAGGAATGTTGCTACCTTACCTTTTCCTATCAGCCTTTAAGGTTTCATATCTGGTGACAAGCTATGTGTAGCAGACAAAGCAGCCACCCTCAGGGTGCCGGGGGAAGCCCTTCCACAGGAAGAGGACGTACCGTGATGCAAAGAAACTCAGGACATTATATCATTATCTGTTGGAACATTTATTAATACTTGTAAGGTGCAAACAAAGAGAGAGAGAGAGTGATGTGAAATGACAGGCATCTTCATCAGAGTTCTGCTCTGCAGCCCAGGAGCTTGGCTGGTTTAGGCATCACGTCTATGAGGCCGAGGTCTTGGGCTCCATCGCCTCCGACGCAAAGCAAGGACCTGACCCTCAGTGCCATGCGATGCCCCCGTAGTTTCTGTAAGTACACGCTGTTGGCCATAGGAGGCTTTATCCTCCCTTCGGAGGAAACAAGTTGCCACCGCCTCCACCAGCACACTGAAAACAATCAAAAGCAAACACTCCTGATGTTTCCTACAGAAAGTCAGGCAACTCGTACCAGTCGGCCTGAAAATGACCCCACACGAGAGGCCTGTGCCAGGCAGATGGCTGCACGACTGAGTCAAGGACGAGAGAGAGCCACAGGGATGCTCCACGTTCAAGGAACTGGAGCGTGTTCCAAACGGCACGGGGCGGGGGGGGGGGGCTGACTGCTCCCTTCCTCCCAGGCCTGACCGGCTCTCTTCCTGACTGGAAAGTGAGCTGACACAGTTCTGCAGTTGACAAGGCTGGGCTCACCTCGCCGTGTCCTCTGACACCTGGAGAGAGGTTTTTGTTTTATGCCAGGCGTTGCTAATTCTTCCCACACCTGGGTTTCTGGGACCTGCTGTTTATTCAGCAGGAACCTGCAAAAGTCTGTGCTTACTTGACTGAAAGAAATGAATCCACAGCATCTTTCTTCGCACATCTAATGCCCTGGGAGCAAATACAGCAGCAAACCAGACAGACAAAGTTCTCAGGGGCCCCCGTGCCCAGGACAGTGCCGGACACACAGTGGGCACTTTATAAACACTCAAGGGCGCGTCCATGAGTGGGGACTGGCCCGAGGGTGCCGAGGCCACAGCAGTGTGTGTGTCTTCCACGAGGCTCTGGGCCTCCGAGCCCACAGGCCTCCGTCTCATCCGTGAGCATCGGCATTTACGTTTGCTTGGCCAGTGTTGTACTTGAATTCGATCCATGCACTGAAAACTCTGGACCATTATAAATATCTTGGATTTCCTCTCTGGGTACCTTTTTCTGGCCAAATCTTTGTAGCAAAGAGATGTCAAGCCACACTGTACTATCCCTAACTTGCCTGCAAAGATTTATGAATATAAAATAGAAATGTCTTACCCAAGTTACAAAAACAAGTTATGAAATCATTTTGCTGTAGAGACAAATGCAAGATGGTATTATTCATGGTCGTGTTAACTTGGTTCAGTTCCTTAGTCCCGCCATTGCTTCAAACTTTCACCCGTTGTCATTTTTCTTCCATTCTCAATATGACAGCTCAACTAGGAATTGTTTTTCCATGAATAATAACTTCATTTCCTTATAAAACATGAGCTAACACTTGCATCAGTTTTTATCCACAATTATCACATCATTACTTAAGAATCTCCATTTTCAAGGAAAAAATTTCTAACAACACAGTGGAAAACAAAGGAAAATCTCACTTTACAGGTATCTGTAGTACAAGTAGTAGATAACTGAGTAGCTTATACATTGTACCCTAAAATCACTCAGTGGCTACATGCTAATCAGTTTAACTGCCTTTGAGCTATATATTTTTAAATGTGATTCAAACATACAGTCTCACAGTAAATTTAAATGACTTATTAAACACCTTCATAGGGCAACAGTATCATATGTCAAAGATGAATGGTGTTTCTAATTTGCTAGCCACTTGGGTCAAGTTTACTTTAAGCAGGAAGCATATTTATACAAGTGATCGTAACACAAATGGTCTCTTGGGAAAAGCTGTTTGTGAGGGTTTAACATTTTTGAAGTATGCTCTTGTTTATCTTCTCAATGGGCATTTTATAGGCAATGGGCCGGAGCACCTCAGCATGGGCGTCATGCCGCTGCTGCTGCCTGAGTGCTCACATTCCTAGGGGTGAGGGAGAGGGGGCGGGTGGGAGGGCTGAGCCACCTGTCACCTGGCTACCAGCCGTCAGACCTCCACTGAAAGAACGGTGGGGGACAGCAGCAGCAGCTACAGCACCTGGGAGCTAGAAGTGGCACAGCTGCCCCCCAGACCCACTGGGCCAGAACCGACATCCAAACTCGCTCCCCCGTGTGGCCTGTCAGCACCATCCCGGGACCCAAAAGCCTCCGTGTCCGGGTGGCCAGGCTCGGCTCAGGGTGTCCCTCTCTCTTTCATCCTCCCATCTAGACCCATCCTGTGGAGAAGATAACAACCCCTCAGCCCTCGTTTCCCTTGCTTTCTCATCACTCCCATAGCCACGTCCCGGACCCAGATGAGTTCACCAACATCCAACGTCCTTGATCAAAAACCCACTTCTCCTGCTGTCCACCTGACATCATCCAGCGGCTTCCTGTTGTCTGATAACTTTCGGAAAGTCAAGGCCTCATAAGGACTTCCATGACTTGGCATTTATTCTGCTTTCTTGTGCCTGAGCCTCCTGTTCCCTCATTGATGCCGCATTGAGATCCCATCCTTCTAAGCCAACCACCAGAAGTCTCCCTTTGCCATTTTAATCCCTTTTATTCTTGAGGAAGGATTTCTTCATCCCTGTTTCTACTGTGGGATGCTGCCTTCTGCTGACCTAGCCGTAAGCTTCTCTGTTAATGTTTATGGGACATCCAAAGGGTGAAAGGGAGTGAAGCTGGATGTTTGGGGGAATTGCGGGCAGGGTTTATTCAGTAGAGGGAATCAATTGCTGTTACTAATAACCCACTCGGCAGCCAATGAACACACTTCTTTTGGCCCCACCTGTGCATTGAGAGAGGCTCAGCCTGCAGCAGATGCCCAGAGGCAACTGCACCTCCAAAACAGACCCTGACCAGCCAGCCAATTGGCCCCTCGAAGCAATTTGGTCCCCTCTGTTCCAAACTGTGCTGGGGTAAAGAGCTCTGCAAGAAAATGAACTGGGCGTTTTAGAAGTGCATTGCATACAAATTCGGGCTCTGTGGGCCAGGGGTTAGCGCAGCCAATGGTCAAGGGAACAACCTGGGGTCAGCTGGTGGGGACCCCTTCGGAGTGGTTGGTGCCCAGAGCAGACTTCTTTAATCAGAGTTGACTGGCAGGGGGAGAAACAAGATTGCTTTCTGGCCATAGTGAGTCCGGGGGCCACGCTTGCAGCTTCCGTTCTTCTTGAGCCCCACGAACCAATTCTTTTCTGCATGCTTCTTGGATGTGTAGGTGTTGTAATGGTTTTCCTCCAGCCTTTCCAGGAACAAACATTCCTCATTTGGTGTTTGCTGCAAAGTAAAACCAGAAGACAGTGGAACTATCAGTGAGTGGTTTCAAGCGCAGTTCCTCTGCTTAAAGCTGTGTGACCCTGGGCAAAATACTAAGGCTTTCTGTGCCTCAGTTCCTTTTTCAGTAACAGTGGGATGCTAACGGAGCCTAGCTCTGGGCCTGGGAATGAGACTTGGAAGAGGACCCAGTGTCTAACCAGCCTTCAATATACATTTGCTGTTATTGTAAGCTCCCCTTCCATCTGTTGTCCTCAGGACCCTGTGGTGTGCCAACGGGGAGAGCCTGAGTGACTCTGAGCACCCTAAGGTGGTGGTGGTGGTGGGGCTTCTGTCTCTGTAGAGGCCTGGCACGCAGGCATGACCGTGAAAAATGCTCAGAACAGGTAAAAGCAGACTGTGGTGCAGTGGAAGCTTTTAAGTTTGGATTTGAAGAATGAATGAAAACCTACTACTATTACTTTCCATCCTGGTGATTTTCACTAACAAGAGCAGGATTTTTCCCTAGCATTGCTAAGCACATAAATGCTTGCACAAAATGTGCCCTAAGTTCAAATCATATCCTGGAACTTAAAGTTTAAAAAAATATATAGCTTTCTCTTTTAATATCTATGAAAAAGTTGTACTTTTCAAGAATGACAATTTTACTTTAAAAAAAAGAAAGAAAAAAGTAAAACCACCCGAAACCCACCCGCCCACCCAGATCTAGGCAGCCGTTCCCAGGGGGTGAGCACCCTCCTTGTGTCCGCACGTGAGCACAGAGAGAAGCAGATATGACCAGATGGGTATAGACTTACGAAGCCATCAAAATGGCATGCTGTGTCTGTTGTTTTAAAAATGGGCAGCAAGCCTATGAAAACATTCAATCTCACTAGCAAGAAAATGCAAATTAAAAAATGACATAGCATATGTTGGCAATGATATCTGCAAAGCAAAAAAAGATTTGCAAGTTAGTATTGGTGAGAGTGTGGGAAACAGGCACTCTTGTGCACTGTTGGTGAGGTGCATTGGGGGAAACTTTCTGAGGGCAGTTTGGCGAAAGGTACTGAAGGTTTAACTGTGCACTGCCTGTGACCCAGCAATTTCACTTGTAGGAATGGACCCTTAAAAGACAGTGGAGCAAGTATAAAACTGTATTTTCAAGGGTGACCTTTGGATATAATGGTAACAAATTGGAAGCAACCTAAATATCCATGGAAAGGTGATTGGTTAAGTAAATAGTGATACATATAGTGGAATCCAATTCAGTTATAAATTTATTAAGCTGGAAAGATAGCTGGAACTTATTTAATAGGACAGTTACTTTTTAAAAAGTCTACCAAAAAAACTTTTTTTTTACTTGGCATGCATTTGTTAGAGAGTGGGAGGAACCCCAGTTAATTGAACTTCATATTTGTCAGGATTTTAGAATACATTTATTATATTTGAATATAAACCAACTAGGTGCGTTAAAATACTTATGCTGTATATTGACTTTGCTCCAATTCCAAGTCATGTGGTCTCTACAGTATCACTTTACCGACAGTAGTTGGTGAGTCCCTTTCTGGTGGTTTCCAGTCCTGTTAGTTGGTTCTCCTGTTGGGAGGTTCTCCCCCAGTAGGACTCTCTATTTGTGGGCACATCTGTCTATTAGACTGTAAGCCCTCCTGAGGGAAGAGGTGGGGTCCTGTCAGCCTTCTGTCCACCCCAGACATAGAGCCCTGCAAATAACAGGTGCTCGCCAACAAGGCAGTGAGCTCGACTGTTGAGCTGGTGTAAAGCCCTCAGTGAAGTCATCTCTGACTGGTGAGGAGCTCAGCGTACTGCTGCTTATTCATTCCTAGTCGAGTGCAGTGACAGCTGGGTGACACACTGGATCATTTTCAAACGAGGTGGGACACTGCTGTGCTATTTAATTGGGTGACTCTGCTGCCTCTAAAGGAGCTTATCCAGACATCGGTGTTGGAGGCTCCTTGTCGGGGTGGGGGAGGCTGGCAGCCTTGGACCTGTGGGGGTTGCCCACTCCCCTGTAGGGAGGGCTCACCCCGTGATGCCCCTCAATGGGCCCTGGGCCTGTGTTCAGTGACGAAGCTGAGGAGGGCCACGCCCCCACCCGCTGTCTCTACTACACGATGGCAGCAGACACACAGAGAAAGACTGACTCAGAGGCTGAGTCAACAGGCCAGATTCAAGGTGCTGCATCCGCCACCCGCCAGGATTTGTCAGCCCGTCTTACGCATTTGGAGCAATGCCACGGGCCTGGGCAGTGACAGCTGGTGCATGGCGATTGTTTTCACTTCTATGTTTAGCATGGCCCCCCCCCATTACATAGGTGACATGTACCCTCTGAAGAAAATTTGGAAAATACAGGAAGGCATTCACATATGATAAGATCAGCCACCGACCACCCATAGAGATAAATTAATGTTTTGGTATATGGCCTTTCAAACTTATTTTTAAAAAATAAATATGCCCTTTCCACACACATACAAGTTTGTATCAGGGGGGACTGATACCTAAAATCGGTTAAGAGTACAAGGCAGTGCTCTGAGATACATTAGGGCTTGTCTTTATCAATGGGGAAGTATAAAAATTATGAGGCATAGTACATTAAGATCACCTGAAAATTTCAGGTGAATTTCAGTGACGGCCAGGACTATGGGGGGAGGAGGGGCTGTTTGGGGCCTAGGGGAAAAGTCGGGTTTGGGAGGTTCTCCCCTAGCACTTTTATACAAGTAAAAGAAGCTTATAACAAACACCAAAACTGATTTAAAGGAGGAAAACCCATAAAACTGTGTACATAACCTAGGAAATAATGAGGGCAAAGGGATATGTAAGCGGATTATTTGTTTCACAGCTGCTGGTGACGGAGCACCCCGCCCCCACCGGCCGCGGGGGGCCTGTTCGCTGTCTCTCTGACTCCTCCGAGCTGCTGTGACAGGTCTTAGCTGGCTCGGTTCAGAAGAGGCTCAGAGTAGGGAAGGCACTTGCCCAGGTGGCAGAGGCCTGCGATTGAACTACAAGCCTGCGATTAAATGATTGATTGGTCAATTGATTTTATTGCCAATTGGAAGAACCACCCTAAAAAAAGAATCCACTGCCTATGGAGCAGTCACTGCTGGGCTCCAAACCCTTTGAAGTTGTCCCACTTGGTCCGTGTTCAGCAAACAGCCTACGAGAAGCTGCAGTACCTACAACTCCGGCGATCCCATCTCCTGACCCCTCGGGGGCAGCATGGGAAGAAACTGAACTGTGTTCACCTCCCAAATCCTGGCTGAGATGAGTGTCAAGAAGGGTTTCCTGCGTCTGCTGCCTCCTGACAATTTGGTACAAGTTAAAGGGAGCCCCAGATCAAAATCCCCTCCCGGCCACCTCTCCGTAGATGTCGTAATACAGGAAAGAAAGGCGTTTGGCTTGGGCTGTGCCTTACGGCTGAAAGTTGTTGGGGGTACAGAGAAAGGTCGTTCAAAACCCGGGGTCCCTGGCTTCAGCGCTGTCTCCAGTCAGATCTTTCACCAGAGACACCAGTGAGGGGAGAATCATGTTCTTCCCTGTACTCGTGCTCTTTTCCCACGTGGGCCAGCATATGCGCAGTCAATCCTGCGTGAAGCACTAACTGTAAGAGGGGTGGAGGGGCAATGCAGAGGATGTTACCCTGTGGACAAATTTTCTGGGCTTCTCGGGGGCAGGGATGTGGTTCACTCATCTTTACACCCTTGTCGGGGCCCAACCGCACTAAGACAGGAGAGGCATTGGGCAAATCTCTGTGGAACTGAGTTATTCAACTTTTTGTTTAGGAGAGCCCTCCACGATAAAAAGGCCATTTTCAAAGTTTTGTGTGTGGCATGCAAACTACTAGAAAAAGCACAGGGGACACACCTGTGACAAGGTGCTGGGTATTCAAGAAGCGTGTTTGGAAGGAATGAATGCAGTGGAACTAGGTATTCTGAAATGGGTGACTTACTGAAATTTCAATCAATGTCCCTTCTGTGTCTGTGGGATAATACATTTTGAGTATTTTGAGAGAATACCACAAGAAACTTCTTATGCTTGTGCCTAAAATAAGGCAGGGTAGAGGGTGGGAACCCGGCTGGAAAAAATAACAAACAGAGACTAATTGTTGCTTTATCGTCTGTATCACTCAACACAACAAGATTTCTGGAGACCACAGGCCTTGGCTGAGCCTGGAAGCTTGTCAGCCTCATACTCACTGAGCCGTATAAAAGTCCGTCGGAGTCCATGGCCAAGTACTGGCCACTCCCGGTGCTCTTTATGTACACCTCCCCCACGCTTTCCGCACTGAGCTGCAGCTGAACTGAAATAAAAATAACACAAGAAAAAGTAAATAAACACTAGGCCTTTGCCAACAGGGCCTGGCGGCCAGGACAGTTAGCCATGGAAAATTCTGCTCATTCACTTCAGGGCCCTCAAGGATGAGCCTCAGATGAATCAACACAGAAATACAGTTCCTTTTTCTCTGCCCTCCAAAGAAAGCTGTCCCTTGGGAATCATGTTTTTCAGAGAAGGAGAGGTAAAGCCGGGGTGCCCACCTGTCCCCTGCCACAGGCCTCCCCCAGCCCACGCCATTTCATTGTACTTCCCTCCTTTCATTTCCCCTTGTCAGCTGGAAGGAAATAACCGGGGGAGGAAGCTGCATTCACCTCCCTGGACTCCTGCTCCCAGTGATGCTGGGGTGCTGTGGAGTGGGCCCCCCCGGGCAGCCCGAGTGTGTTACGCCTCAGTTAGCAACCTGCCTTGAGGGGTGTCTTTGCACAGCCCCAGCCTTCTAGGCGTGAGAGCTTCTCGTGGACAGAGTGTGTCAACTCCCCACTTTCTATGGCAGCCCAGTTGGGTAGAGGCAGAGGGAAACCATGGCTTCTGATTGGGAGAACGACACACTTACCTGGAATTGCAGGAATACAAAACTGTGGTTCTCACCTGGGGGCGATTTTGTTGTTCAGGGGACACTTGGCCATGTCTGGGGACTGTTTTTGGTTGTCCCACCTGGAGTGGGGTGGTGCTATTAGCACCTAGTAGGCAGAGGTCAGGGATGTTACTGAACATCCTACAGTGCACAAGGCAGCCCTTCACAACGAGGAGAGGTGAGCTCGGAGAGTCCCCAGTGTGGAGGCTGAGAAACCTCGAGGTTGAGGGCAAGGCTGCGAGTTCCCTGAGTTATGCTCTCTCAGTTGGCACTGTCTGCTGTGCCCGCTGCTGGGTACCAACCAGACTCCAATGCCCATTTGATAATTATTCATTTGTTCTCTCTTCCCAGGGAGGCCCTAGAGGAAGGTGATTTTTTCTTTTTTTTTTTTTTAAATCCTCACCAAGGACGTGTTTATTCTTTTAGAGAGAGAGGAAGAGAGAGAAAGAGAAACATTGATGTGAGAGAGAACCATCCATTGGTTGCTTCCCGTAAATGCTTCGATCAGGGATCGAACCCACAATCTTTTGGCATAGGGGCCAATGCTCCAACTAACTGAGCCACCCAGCCAGGGTGTGGAGGCGGGTATTTTGGTGGTTTACATTTGGGAATCAAAATTAATTTTGGACTCTTCTGGTCCATGTCTTCGGTCACTGACTATCATGGCCATTGTTACGACTAGGAGTGGAATCTGGACTCGGTGTTTCCACGGAAGGCGCATGGCCCACTCCAAGGGTCAGCTTTGTCCGGCACTGAGGGCTGGGGGAGCTGGAAAGAACACCAAGCTTTGGTTGGCACATGGACATCCCTCATTGCTTTTTCTTCATTTTTCTTTCTTACTTAATTTCTTTGAATAATAATTATACCACGTTTCAAATTCGGAAACAATGTAAGAGGAGACAATAAAAATGTCCCCCTACCCCTTCTAGCCTCCCATTTGTAACCAGTGGGGACACAGCAGTAAACAGGACAGACGAGACCCTTGTCCTCCTCCCAGAACACCTTGTCCGGGGGAATCACAGACAGACAAGTAAACCCCTCCTAGGCGTGTCTTAGATGTATCCTGCTAGGGAAATTTTATGCCCACATGAGCAAATACATGCTTTCCCTCCTGCCTTTTCGTACGCAGGTGGTAAGACACTATATGCACAATTCTGCACGTTGGTTTTTGTTTGTTGAGCTTATCAGATAATTGGAGATCTTTTCACTTCATTACTGAAGAGGGTTGCCTCCCCTTTTTTTACCACTTGAATTGTGTTCCATTATGTGGTTACACCATAATCATTTAACCATAATCACTACTTCCCTATGAATATATCTGTATTTTATTTCCTTATCTCCTGTTTTCCTTATCTACCGATTCATTCCTAGGGGGATACATAGTTACATCACCCTATTGAAGCTGCAGTGTCCTTGTCCTTGGAAGTGTTTGCTGCAGAGCCTTGGGGCCTCCTCTAGCTTCCTGCGGGAAGTGGAGTTTATCTAACTCATAGGGAGGAGAAGGGAAGCCACTGATCTCCTTTCCCACGGGGGCTCCTAACTCCGGCCAGCTCCGAGAGAACAGGCTAAAGGTCCTCCACTGTGATCGGGCCCTCCCCGTTCTCACCTCAGAGCACACCTCTTGCTCAGTCAGTCAGTGCTTTGCCCATCCCACTCCTTCAACACAGCAAGCTCTTTGCCGCCTTAGGACCTTTGCACATGCTCAACCCTGTGTCTGGCACCTTCTTCGTCCTGATACTCACAAAGCTGATCCTTCTCTCCCCAGCCTAACACCCCCTCCTTAGAGAGGCTTTTCCCACCCCAGCACCCTATGACAATCTATATAGTGGGTCCTGTCACCCTTCCCATCACACCCTCACCTCACCGCCCTGCCACGTTGGTCTCCACATCATCATCCTTCTCGTCCCTTGTTTGTTTCCTTCATGGCACTTTATACAAAGTACAATTGTTTTCTATCTCTTAGGGGTTTGCTCTTTCATTTCTGCCTCGTCAGGAGAATGCACACTGGGACAAAGGGCAGGGATCTTGTCTGGCCTCTTCCCGATTAGGTCTCCAGCACCTCACACCATGCCCTGCCCTCTGGGGACAGCTAATTGTTGAATGAATAATGTTTTGCTGATATTTGCAGAGATGACTCTGCTCATCCATTCATCAATAAACTGTGAGCTTTCAACTATATTTCCAATATCGCCTTGTGGAGTGAAGATGGGACCAAGCTGAGAGCTGTAAGGCTCAAGACTGGGCTTTGCCGCCAACCCTCTATGAGACCACCTTGGCCAGCTGAACCTCCAGCCACAGTCTCCTGTCAGTACAATGAGAGGCACCTGGGTTCAGCCTCCCAGGTTTTCTCCAGCTGTAACAGTCTATGAAGCAAGTGAATACAGTTGATAACAATACCGTATACAATGGAATATATTGTATAAAAAGGAACAAAGGAAATAAAAAGGTGGATGAATTTTGAAACCATGCTAAGTGAAATAAGCCAGTCACGACAGACCATGTATTTTGTGATTCCACTTAAACGCAGTGTCCACAATAGGCAAACCCATAGAGACAGAAAGCAGAGGAGTGGGGGCCAGGGGCTGAGGAGGGGCGGGTTAGAGAAGGGAGAGTCATGGTGAGGGGGTGTAGGGTTTTTTGGGAGTGATGAAAATGTTCTAAAGTTGATTGTAGAGATGGTTGCCTAACTCTGAATGTAAGAAAAACCACTGAATTGTTCACTTTAAATGGGTGAATTTATCTCAGTAAAGCATATTTAAACATTGTCTGTTTTCACGTATGGTTTTCAGAGAACTTTCGCGTACATTTTTCCTGTCAGTTTCTCAGTATAGCCCTGTGTGTCTGCGGGAAACCGAAGGGGGTAACCATTCACTGCGCCTGCAGCGAGCCAGGCAGGAAGCACGCTGGTCTCCACCTTGGCACCCGCAGTGCAAACGTGGAGCGCAGGCTCCACATCAGCCTGCACGAATGCAAGTGCTGCCTGGCCGTGTGTCAGTGGCGCGGCCGTCGGGCAGGTCGTGCTCTGCCTCCTCATCTCTCGTGGTGGTGCCTGCTTCGTGCAGTAGTCGAGAGGGTTAAATCTGGGCACAGCACCTGGCGAGTGCCCAGTACTGTCACTCCGCTCTGCTGCGGTGACTTCACCGGCCCTCAGAGCATTCCCTGGAGGGCAGTGGCACAGGTTCTGTCCTACAGGTGAGAAGACTGGAGCTCGGTGAGAGGGTGGTTTACCCCCTGTTGCAGTCAGGGGTAAATCCGTGACCAGAACCCGGGTTTAAGCATTCCAAGTATCTCGCTTTTCCCTCTTTCATAAAACACCTTGAGCTCCAGTTATGGAAACATTGGGCCAGATCAAGTCATACTCACTCCCCCTCTTGGACTCCCACATGTTCAAGGTCACAAGACGCAGATGGGCGTCCAGAATCCCTTCTGTAGCCATAGCATACAGGGTGATGTTAGTTCCTGGGGATGTTTTTCCAACTCCTATATTTACTTGTTTATTTTTTTAATTTTTAATTATATTTTATTGACAATGCTATTATAGTTGTCCTGATTTTTCCTGCTTTGCTCCCCTCCACCCAGCAACCCCCACTGCCTCAGGCAATACGCCCACTCTTGTTCATGTCTATGGGTCAGGGTCCTGCATACAGGTTCTTTGACTACTCCGTTTCCTATACTGTACTTTACATCCCCATGGCTATTCTGCGACTACCTATTCATAGCTCTTAATCCCCTCACCTCTCACCCCTTCTCCCACACCCCCTCCCATCTCTTTATCTTTAACCTTTGGCATTTTAATTATGATGTGTCTTGGGGCACCACCCCTATATTTAGGTATTTAGTCAAACACATCATAGGTGCAACCGAAATCCCAAGGGGCAAACCCTTTTAGGTAATCAAAGAAGTTGCTTCCTTAAAAGTGCCTGTTTTCAGAGCAGTTCTAGGACTCACAGCAAAAGTGGGGGAGGCACAGAGAGTTTCCATGTGCCCCTGCCCCCAAATGCACAGCCTGCCCATTCTCAGCGCTCCCCACCAGACTGGCCAGCACCTCTGTTGTAACTGATGCACTTACAGTGACATGTCATCACTGGCAAGGAAGACTTTATAAAGCTTTTTATTTCCTAGTTCATTTCTGCTCTTTGCCTTAAACAGTCCCCATTCATGTTGCCGTGGGGGTGAGCAGAGCTGCTTTGCCGGCTGCTGAGTCCCTTTTGGGCTGTGTGAGGCCTCGCGGAGCGCAAGCCAGCGCTGCTCGGCACATGAGTCAGTTCTCGGCCAGAGCCCCAGCACCGGGTTGTTACACTGGTGAGAGTTCGTCTCAAGAGTTTCCTCTGTAAATATTATTTCTCCAGGATGTCCAAGTTTCATAGCTCATTTTCACTGGATTTCCTTCTGGCTAAGTTCCCTAAACATATATCCTTCTGCAAGCAGGGCTGGCAGGAAGGAGTAACACCCAGCCCGAGCTGCCCGTGTAACCGACTAGGTGTCCAACTCCCTAGTGTGACTTCATTCCAGTTTTCCAAGCCCACATCCTCCCGCAGCTGCTGCCGAGCAAGAGTGGAAAGGGGAGCGCAAGAGCAAGGGGCTCAGAAAGAGAGGGAGGAGCTGGCCACACAGCCTGGCCGCAGCCCCAGCTCCTCCCTCTGGGAGCCAAAGGCAAAGCCAGTGCATCAACACATACTCATGAACCTCCTATTGTGTGTTGGGAACTGAGCTCGGGCCTCACAAGAGCCCTGCCTTCAGGGGCTTACACTCAGGGCTACAGACGACCCCATGAGTGCTAAAGCAACAAACAAAAAACTGGCTTGTTTTTGAGCTAAAAGCAAACAAAAGTGAAACAGCTACAACAAAAATACTCTCCCCCCCCATATATAGACACAGAGAATATATATATGTTCTTCCAAGGAGAAGCAGAAAATAATGTACAGTGAAAAGAGCAAATTTCAAAAGAATATAGTAAAACCTTGATGAAAATGTTGCTAAAACAGCAACAACACTGCATCGCTCACGAGTCCATAGGGAGTAAAACAGAAAAACGGACCCTCTCCAAGTCATGCAGCTGCTGCTCTGGGAGGATGGAAAGAAGGACTAGGACTGGGGAGGGGACTCAAGGGAACTTCCCCTCACCCTAACTCTTCATTTCTTTAAAAACACAGTTCTGAGGCAAGAACTGCCAGCTGGTAACACTGGGCAACCCAGGGTGATGGGGCTGGTGGCGTTGGTAGAATTCTTCTCTGCACTTCTCGGGGGATGGTTGACATATAAAGCACAGCTCTTGGTCGGTGGGCACATGTTCAGAGCTGACTTGCATTTCTTGCTCCTGATACCCCGTGTGATGCTCCATGACCCAGCACAGGCTTGACCCCAGGGACCATGTTGTTCTGAACACAGGCGTCCGTGAAAGAGAACATTCTCCGAGGCAGGCAGGGGCCCAGGGAAGCTGGTGAGGCAGTACAGGGTGGGGGACCACTAAAGCCACACCTTTCTGTTTACTTTCCTTGTCAGCACCTTCCACCAGGTTAGCACCAGGCAGGGAGGAGTACCTCCCCTTTATCCTACGGGAAGGCAAGTACTTGCTCTGTGTGAGCAGGAAGGTCAGTGGCTCTAAGGCACCCGAGCCTGAAGTGGGGAGCGCTTTTTGAAAAATGAGGTAAGTTGCTGATCCACAGCACCCTTGTTGTTCCCCAGTTCTGAACTGCGGACAGCAACTTTTGACCCAGCAGAAGAAACCGAAAGCAGTATTTTTAAAAGTACTTTAGTGTTGGACAAAGTTCTTAGAGGAATCAGATTTACAAAGTACTATGGAAATGTGCTATAACAAGGTTGGAAATGTTTGCTTGGTGGAGTCATGTGCCCCTTTGCTAGGAATACATTAGGGCAAGGGTCTCTAACCTCTGGCCACAGATGAATCTGGGCCTGTTAGGACCTGGGCCTCACAGTGTGAGGTGAGCTGGAATGTCATGTGCTGGAATCATCCGGAAACTACTCCCCCACCTTAGTCCATGGGAAAATTGTCTTCCACAAAATTGGGCCCTGGTGCCAAAAAGGTTGGGGACT